>CM031606.1:96640221-96646963 GCA_018398815.1 Conus ventricosus
AAAACCCCCACCAAACAACCCCACCCCCCCCCCCCCAAAAAAATCCGACCCTCACTCAACTATTTAAACCCCCCAAAATGTCCGAAAACCCACCCTCAAAAATCCAGTAAAAGTTGAACTTACATAAAAACACAAAATAACCATCAGGGGATCAATCCAAACCCCTGTCCGACACTGCAACCTTTCACAAAACCAACAAAAAGCCTCAAATCACTGGGAACGCAGGACTTGTCATCAACCCACAGACAAGGGGGTTTTGTGGTAGTTTGGGCAAACAATATAAAAAAAAGGGGAAAGCACAAAAACAACTTTCCACAAAAATTTCTCACCCCACTACAACATCACCCCCCCTCAACACCAAAACTCTTGCTAAATCAATCAAAGAAAAAAATCAGATTCAACAATCTACCCACTACAGCCAAACCCCTCATTAGGGGAAGCCCCAAACAGCCCCCACTTTACTACCCCCCAAAATCACAAAATGAAACACCTGGCGCCCCATTGTTTGCCTGCGCTCCCCCACGAAACTTTTTCGCATCCCTTTGATTTCCTCCTTAAACCCCATGTACAAAGCCCCCCAATCCCTCAAAGACACAACCCAACATCAAAATGATTAACCGCACCACGACCCCGCTTTTAACCCCCACCCTCCTTTTCAACTTGACGGGTTTTCATCTACATTTCCCATCCCCCCACTGTGGACTGGGGCCCCTCCATATTTCCTTGACAAACGCCCCCCAACCAACAACACCCCCCCCACCACCACCTGGTCAGACTCCTGAATTAGCCTCACCCTAAACATTTTCAATTCAACAAGAAAATTTCTCAAAAATTGGGGGTTTCCCATGGACCCAAAAATGGGACAGCCTAGCTTCCCTCTTCAGGGGACACTTGGAACACCGCCTACTCAACAATACACGGGCCCCACACCAAACTGTAAAAAAGGGTATATCGATGATGGACTGGGAGCCCACTTCCCAAAAACAAGCCCCCTCAATTCCTCAACTTTGCCCAGCCCTTCCTCCACATCCGATTTACCTAACCATTTCGCATCGGTCAACTTCCTAGACATCCCATCCCCCAAAAGGAGGCCTATCAAACCCCATTTTCTACAAAAAACCCCCGACGCACTGCATACCTAGACTACTCATCCCCCCACACCCCCACACTAAAGACAGCTCCCTACTCTCATTTCCCCTCTCGCAACTCTGCCCCGCGAGAAGATTATAACAAGCAGCCCAAAAAGTCACAAACCCTTCACCAACCGGATACCCCAGTTCATCATCAAAGCGCACCCTTTTGCCGCACCAACTGTATCAGAATTGCTCTGGAACCCAGCATCAAACCCAAAACAGACAGACCCAAGCCCCCTCCTCTACCACCCCCCAACCCCCCCCATCTGTAGGTCCTCAAATCCAAATTTGGGACTTTAATAACCACAAAACCCCCTTCCCTAACCCAACCCCTGACCATTTTAAAGTGACAAAAAACCTCAAAGACCTCCCCTGCGATCCCTTTGAACAGACCCCCGCTACACCACCAGGTACTCACCCCTGCTCCAAACCCAACTGCAAAAATTTTCCCCCTCACCAAACAGACCCATTTACAGGGGCCCCAAAAACTCCTTCACGTCAAACGCAAATTTTCTGTCAGGCCCAACTTTTACCATCCACTGCCCGCTTGTGGCAAAATTTCATAGGGGAAACTCACGCACACTTTAACACGCACGCTGAACATTGGTGAATCCCGCCACCCCCGACCCCAAACCCCTCGCCCACCTCACCCACCAAAAACAACACGACCAGTAAAGTTATGGACTTGGCTCACGAGGACAGCTTTGAACGACAACTCAAGAAACCATCTCATTTCCCAAAAGGGGGCATACACCCCCAAAACATCAATACCAAAATAAAAAAACCTACCCCCCTCTTCCAACAGTTGGCATATCCCCTTTCCAAAACCCCCCCAAAATACAACCCCAAAATTACACACACTTTAAAACACCACCCCCACATCCCCTTCACTCACTTATACATATTTTCGCACCCTCATTATCTAATCTTTAAATTTTTTTGATCCTTCCCCTTTCCCCCCCCCCCCCCCCCCCCCCACAACCCCCTTTCTTCTCCCCTTTTTTTTTTTTTTTTTCCCACTTATTTTTCCACCATTACCCCAACCTCACAAAGATTTCATTAAACCTCCAATAAATAACCACAATTCATTCACCCACACACCCCCCCCTGACCAACCCCCCCCCCCCCCCCCCCCCCCCCCCCCCCCCCCCCCCCCCCCCCCCCCCCCCCCCCCCCCCCCCCCCCCCCCCCCCCCCCCCCCCCCCCCCCCCCCCCCCCCCCCCCCCCCCCCCCCCCCCCCCCCCCCCCCCCCCCCCCCCCCCCCCCCCCCCCCCCCCCCCCCCCCCCCCCCCCCCCCCCCCCCCCCCCCCCCCCCCCCCCCCCCCCCCCCCCCCCCCCCCCCCCCACCCCCCCCCCCCCCCCCCCCCCCCCCCCCCCCCCCCCCCCACCCAATTGACCATCTCTATCCTTTCCACCAACTATTACTATTGCCAAAAATTACTTTTTTGTTATTGTTATCAGTATCCCCCTGCCACCCCATCTCATTATCAGCATGATCATGATTTTCCGAACATCAAAAAAACAACATTTCACCATTAAATTATTTTTCACTATCTTTCCTTATATTCCTCTTATTATAAGTTTTCAAAACGGAGGATGGAGGGGCGGAATATTTAGCAAGTTTAGAAAGATACGCCCCGTTTTCCCAAAGTTGTCACTCTGGAAAAATTTTCCCCAACTTTTTAACAAATTTGTAAAGCAAGCCCATCTCATTGCCCAAATGGTACGCTACAGCCCCAAAGGGTCAGCATCCAAAAGTAACACAAAAATGAATACCCACCAATTCTACAGCGGTAGCTAATCTTCCAGCAAAACCACATACTATACACATGCATTCACACCCCCCTACCCCCCCAAATACCTACCCCCCATAGAATTGCAGCCCCCTTCCATTTACTTTTTTTTTTTTTTTTATTAATTTTTTTATTAGATTTTAAAATGTATTTATTATCTATTTATTTTATTAAATTTTTTTCATTTTTTTTTTAAATTTTCTTTTTTTTATTTTCTCTATTCATTCATTTTATTTTATTTTTTATTTTTAATTATTTTTTTTATCTTTCCCCTCCCCTATCCCCTTTCTGGGGGGCCCCGTTTCCGCCTGGCCCCCATTTTTACCTGACTAATATTGCTTTTTTTCCCTTAAACTTCACTGCCTAAAAGTTATTTGTTTTTGCCCGAAGAAGACCAAAAGGGGCGAAATGCATTTTCTTGTCCCCCGGGGTTGTTTGTCTGTGTTCTGGGGGTAATTAACACCATTCCCTTTAAATCCTATATTATTTTTATACCTTTTTTGATTTTATTGTCAAAAAATTACTTTATATAAAGTAACTGTTTCACAAACCTAATGTTAAAAACTATATATTTTCTGTTTTTCTATTATCGTCGTTTAAAATATTTATACATTCCAACCCACCCCTTCTCCACCCCTTTAAATCATCACTTCATACTTTAGGTTACAAACATGATTATTATTAAATAGTGAAAAACCTTAACAATTCCACCTTCCCCTAATTTTTATTCCTTTTCCTTGTCCCGTTGTCCCCCTCCCGCCCCTGCTCTCTTTTTCTTCCCCTCTTCCTTTGTTATAAGTATTAACATTATTTTTCTATTACTATAATTTTTATTATTGACATATTTTATTTTATTTTGCCTTTACGTAAAATCATTTTTATATTATACTATTTTCGTCATGTTATTGTTTTTCTTCTTCTTTTATTTTTTTTTTATTATTATTATTTTATTAATATTATTAAATTTTTGGGTTCTAGAGTAGTAAGAGTAGCAGTGTCGTAGTGAAATAAAATAAAATAATAATATAAAAATAATAATTAATAATTAAAAATAAAATAACTTTTTATGTGCACACTTTTCTGCGAACAGAGCACGGGCCCCCTTACAAAATTTCCATATATAAAACAGTTAAGGGAATAAAAGACAACCCCCCCCCCTACACCACAGCACTAACCCACACCCCCCCCACAAGACACACCACACAACCCCAACACACACACACACCCCACACACACAACCCCACTGCCCCTGATTGACAGCGAAAAGAAAAATTGTAAACTTTCCCTCTTACCCTTTTTCATCATCTCCAAAAATCTCATCTATCAATTCATCATCATCACCATCATCATCATCGCCCCTAACACCGTTGCCACGACAACCATGCTGTACGACAATCCTCTAAACCCCCTCTTTTTTCCTATACTACAACTGTCATTGTCATTATTGTCACTAAGAATGTTTGTAATCCTCTCTGTTATTTTCTAAAATATCTTAATTATCATCATTGTCCGTATTATTTTTCATATCAGAATCATTATTATCATCATTACTATTTCAACTCGCATTGTCCTCTTCCCAACGTTTTCCTTCACGCCCATCTTGCGCCGAATTCAAAGCGATAAGTGATTGTCCATTCTTAATTTTGGTTGTCCTCAGTGTTGTTGATCTTGCCTAAAGAAGGCGTAAGAGGTCGAAACGCGTCGTGTTTTGTCTTGTAAATCGTTGTGTTCATGTTTGGCGGATACGGTACTTCATTTTTTTTTTTTTTAAGATTTGTTTAGAACTCTGTCTGCAGTCGGCTTGCTGTGTGCAACTAACCTATAAATGTGTAATGGAAGAAAACTAGAGCAGGCTAGCAACTAACATATAAATGTGTAATGGAAGAAAGCAAGAGCAGGCTAACAATTCCGTTCCATTCATGTTTTTCCCCCAATTTATTATCCTCCCCCCCCCCCCCACCACACACACACCTTATTTTTCTACCTCCTTCTTTTTTTTTTTTTTTTTTTTTTTGATCAGCGAGGTCTGTATCTACCTGTTTTCCCCCCCACCTGAATGATTATGATGACTGACTCACGCTCCTCATTCCAATGTTTGTGTGTTTACTTACAAAAGGTCCATTCGCTTGCTGATTTTAATGTTAAAATGTTTGATAAAAAAAACAAACAAGTGTGGGCCTATTTATGCTTTATCAAATGGCTCTGAAACCCACCCACCATGGTTTTAAAGAACTTACGCTGCCTTTAAGGAAAGAAGATACCCTAGACGACGGATTAAAAAAAAAATTCCTCTGTCATTACAATAATGACTTGGTACAGATTTTTAAGAAAAAGAAAGAAAGAAAGAAAGACAAACTGGGGGGGGTGGGGGGTGGAGGAAAGGGTTGGTTGTGAGAGAGAGAGAAAACGGGGATAAAAGAATTGGGCGTTAAATTATGATGATGACATCCTCCACTCGCAGCGAACGGGGACCATCGTAGTCTGTCACGAAAACACAGCCACTCATTTCGCCTGCTCAGAAACCTTTCGTCCGTTGATTCGGACTCATTAGTAAAAACACAGTTTAATCATTCTGTGGTATTCCCACAATCGAGAGCTGAAAAAAAGCACACACGAAAAGAAAGAAAGAAAGAAAAACAGACTCCAACAGTCATAATTCGAGGGTATTCTCACCATGAAGGGTGCAAAGGACAGATATCCACCGGCACTCCAAAGGAGCCAGTTGAGAATGAAATAAAAATTGATAACACTTGACTGGGTCTTTTTCTGAACAACTGTATAATTCGAGGATGGGTGGTAAAGACCGAAACAAAAGGGGGGTTAAAGAGGAAAGAATGCTTGCTTTTGTTTCCTCTTTAACCCCCTTTTTGTTTCGGTCTTTACCACCCATCCTCGAATTATACAGTTTGTTTGAGAATGAAATAGTAAAACATGAACAAAGCGCTGTAATGAATACGTTTTGTGAACAAGTCAAAACATTATGAAAAAAGTTATTGAATCATTATATGGGCGCTTTTTTTTTTTACTCTATGGTTGAGAATCCATTTCGGGATAAACAGAAGGTCAAAAGTCTCAACAGCCAGAGTGGCCAACTCACACCCAAGCATTCTCAGTCCATCAGAGTTAGGAGTTGTGCAGAACAGTCTTTACTTGGATACCCAAAGAGATTCAATCTCCCATTGATTGACCAAACAATAAGTTAGGAAAAATACGTAAACGCACACACACACACAACACACACACACACCACACACACGCAACGCACACGCACACCACACGCTCGCACGCACGCACGCACGCACGCACGCACGCACGCACCGCGCCGTGCGCGCGCAACTCACACACAAACATACAGCACACGCACGCACGCACGCACGCGCGCGCGCACTCACACACAAACATACACGCACACGCACACGCACACACACACACACACACACACACACACACACACAACACACATACACACACACACACTATTAATCTAACTAATCTTCTCTCCTCTTCTCCTCTCTCTCTCTACTCCTCTCTCTCCTCTCTCACTCTCTCTCCTCTTCTGTCTGTCTCTCTTCTCTCTCTCTCTCTCTCTTTCCTCTCCTCCTCTCTCTCTCCTCTCTCATCTCCTCTCTCTTCCTCTCTCTCTGTTTCCATCTATCATAATCAATCTTCTTCATTAATCATTCTAGTCTATCTATCTATCTACAATGATGATTTGATGATTTAGTAAACTAAGAGCTGTTTCAATCAATCTATCTACAATAGATTTTGATGATTTTAGTACACTAAGAGCTGATTTTGCAATTGATAATATAGAAG
>CM031606.1:96658496-96663496 GCA_018398815.1 Conus ventricosus
TTACAAGTCTAACTTGGAAGCCATTATATTCATCTACGCAATGGTTAGATTGCTGAAGTCTAAAGATTTGGGATTATAAAACGCTCCTACATTGTAAGTAGCACTTCGTTATATTAAAAGGTTCCATTTTTTAAATTAGTTTTTAAATAGTTATAAAAAGGATGTACATCTATATAACCAAGCAAAACGAGCGTGTGTTCTTAACGTATCCAATTGTCAATTGGCGTGGTAGTTGTAGGATTGCCCTTAAAGAAATTGGTTTTAAAGTTAAGTGGGTTAACATATCTGAAGGGCTCAAAATAACTGGATCAATATTAGTAGCGAACAAGGCGGTCAAGCAAGTCATGCAAAAATACCAGAAGGTTATTACAACTTTTGTTCTTTAAAAGAAGTACTTAGCGAATTTGGCATATTGTTAACAATTAACGAGGCAAACCTCAGAATTACTATAAATTTTTCCACTAGAAGAAAGAAGAGAGTACACTTTCCCTAAAAGTCTGGCTAAATTCTTGGGCTTCCACAATAGTGACAGAGCTTATAGATTTAGTACAAGAGAAGATGTTTATCAATTTGAAGGTAATAAACCTTCTGATTTTCTTGTAAACCCAATTTTGTATGTCCATTTACAACAGTTAAAAACAGATGTTAATTTGTTTAATGGCTATCCATCTACAGTTCTACGAGCACTGCCGTCAATTAAGGCAGGGTTTTGCGATTATCAGTTATATAGGTTTGGCGGAAACAGTGAATTTAAGGAATTAATTGAGGGGTCTATAAATTCATTAGATGTAAAAATAACTAATCAAGATGGAAAGCCAATTGATTGTTCTGATTTGTTGATAGTGCTTGAGGTAGAAGAACATATTAGAAAAGTAGGGAGGGCTCAGTCTCGCGGGCGTTAAATAAGCCCTTAATTTTTATGTTCCTGGAGAGAATGTAAATATGTGAGTTCACGATCGCCCATGTTATTCTGCACGGAAACCCCCGTTTCAATGTACTGATTTCGTCAATTTTAGAGGTTTTTGGCATGTTAATTTATTTGTAAAACAGGTGTTAAATTTGGCTAAAACTGATATGTGATGGACGTGATTAGTATGTGAAAATGGGGCTTTTCGGGCAGAATCGCATGGGTGGTCTTGAACTCACATATTTACATTCCTCTACTCCAGTTTCACGAGTGTTCGTTTACACACGTAAAACCCACTATTCCGGCGAGTCTAAGGTTCTCCTCCATCCCCCCCCTCCAAGAGTTGACAGGTAAGCATACTCCCGGCAGGAATCACGCACTTCATGGCCACTGCCAACCTGGCAATGGACGGGCCACACTCCACAATTGTCACTCAGGCGACCTATATCAGTTCGTGCGTGACAGACACACAGAACAAACAAGAAACGTCAGAAGACCCAGTGTCCACTTTGCCATGGCAAACTGTGGAACATGACCTGGGTTCATGCAAAGCAGCGCTAACCCAGGGAAGGTGCACATGGAGGCACAACCAAGTCATCAAAGAGATCACACATGCGGTTATCACTACTGGAGGAAGCACTACGCCACCAAAAGCTCTAGCACCGACGTTCTGCAGGGCAGGAGGCCACAAATCATGGTCTGGAACAGCTGTAATGTCAAAAGCATGGAAGCAGGGTTTACTGAATAGAGTAGATGACTGGGAATGTACAGTAGACCTTCCACAATGGGAGAACCATCCAGAGATCATCAGGAAATGTGACACAAGATTGTGACGTTCATTCATAAGCTCGGTCATTTTCATTGAGAAAATGACGCAATCGATACATGACGTTTATTTGCTCTGCACTTGTTTTATATTTCTATATCCAAACGACGAAACTAATTGTTAGTTTTTGCTTTAATGCAGTAGGCTTATGATTTCAAACGTTGTGTAGACCTGTATTTGTATTAATAATAAAAATAATTTACAATCTTAGAGTATGGAAAACCATGGCATTGACCAATCATAATTATCCAAGTGTCAGTTGTTTCTCCATCCGCGCATGTGCAGTAAGTGTTGGCCGTTGCTTCTTACAAAACTGATCAACCAAGTTGGCGAGAAATTGGCTCGACACGAAAGGTCAAACTTTTCGAAGAAGAACAAGCCTGTCGAAGGAATCAGTCAAGGCCAGACTGAAAGGGGACTGCAGGGCATTCGACAACACCCACAGCCTTTGCAGGGAAGGCGTTAACGAGTTTCATCGTTCCGTGGGCAAGTCGATAACTGTAGCCATTGAAGACTGTGTTGAGGTCCTTTCTTCTTTTTTTCCTTTTACCTTTTCCTCCTTCCGCATCTTTATCTTCATCTTCATCACGCATCCTTATCCTACTACATTCTTCGTTGAGAGGAACGTGCTGGCGTGTCAACCTTGCTGGAATCTGGAGGTGGACTCTAAGCATCAGTGGAACTCCGGAACACTACAGGATTCCGTGAAGCTGAGTGCCAATCATACAAACACATCCCTCCACATTCAATCACGCTACAACACACTCAGCCATTTTTGTTTTTTTGTTTAATGCATAACTATATTCTATGTGTATTCTCCGGAAGAACATTTTTAGCACGAACGGACGATCGATATTTGTGCTACTGCAAGAACGAAGTGGAGAAGAACAGAAACTTTGCTGTATCAAGTGAATGTGCATGATTAGTTTCTTTTGTGTGTAATTCATTTGATAAAGAGCAAACGGACATCAGCATTCAAAGCAACAAAACGACATACTCACTGCAGATCATCTTCATCGTTACTCATACTTTATTAAATTCAGTTGTTGTTATCAAAATCAAACCTCTTGTTCCATCTTTAGAAAGAAAGTGAAGGGAGTGGACGAAAGTTTGACTTTCCTACAACGGTCCTATCTTTCTTGTCTGAGCATTCAACCATCATTTATGAATGGGGCTTTTATAAAAACGTCACATATTATATTGTCCTTCACTCAGGTCATCAAAACATTTGTTCTTGTCGAACTCACTGCCCCATTCAAAAGAAGAGTAGAGCAATCGCACATCCACAATGTGGAGAAGCATGACAGTCTAGCCAGTAGCTTGAAGGAATCTGGCTTCCAGGCCCAGGTTCTCGCCAAGGAGAATGGAGCAAGGGGACTTGAAGGCTCATCTGCCTATGATCTCATGGAACAGCTCGGGATTTCAGATGGAAAGAGGACCAGAAGAACGCTGAAGGCAATGGCAGATCTTTTCCTGAAGGCAATGGCAGATCTTTTCCTGAAGGTAATGGCAGATCTTTTCCTGAAGGCAATGGCAGATCTTTTCCTGGTTTTGGTCAAGCTTTCTGGTCATGGTGTGTCAAAAAGAACCCTGAAGGCAATGGCATTTTTTTCCTGTTTCGCTAGAGCTTTCTGGTGACGGTGCGTCCAGTCTTCTGGAGCATAGCCTTTATCAAATCCCTATTGGTAGAAACTGAGAAGATGGTTTTGTCGACTTCTGAGAGCTCTTTGCATTGATATCTTGATACAGTACTTTGTCTGGACCTGGTGCACTGTCCTTAATGCATTTAGATGTTGCGTCATCCAGTTCAGGTGCTGAAATTTCACCATCAATGCTAGCCTGACCTTGGTGTTGATTTAACTTGTTTACGTTATCTGTCACGAGGCGTATGACGATATTCATTCATTTATTGTTGTTGTTGTCGTGTATCAGTCCCTTAATGTGGCTTGTGGTGTGGTTGCACCTTAATGTCGTTCAGCTCAGGTTAGGTTTACTTTCTCTCTCTCTCTCTCTAATTTCACTGCCCGTGCAATTGATCCTGCAGGTTCACGGGTGGCTGGTACCTTTCTCTTGAACTGGCTGTCTCTATCGGCCTCTCACCTGTCTTTTTACCTGCCGCACGTGCAGCATTCCTCTTAGCTTGAGGTTTTCTCACTCTGTGACGTAGGGTGGCATGTGGGCTACCATCGGTTAGGGAGTTTTCTCTTGACTCGAGGGGAAGATGTCCCTGGGAGCGCCCGCTCCGGTTCTGGTTCTATACCACATCGTCGAAGGTACGGTCGGTACCTTCATTCCTGCAGTCGGCCTGTAGGGAGGGACGTCACGTCATCTTTTCCGCATCTGCTCTGCTGGTCCTCTCGACTGGACAGAGGGCAGAGAGTCGCTTGACCTGCCACCTTCTTGGGTCACCCACGGGTAGCTGGTAAGCATCAGTTTCGTGGTTTGTTTGGGTTTTTTTGTTGTTAGCTGGCTAATTCTTCTCTTTTGCACAGTTTCCTTTTGGTTTCAAAATTATAAAAGAAATATTGTTTGAGACCATTTTTCTCTGGTCATTCAAAATTATATCTAAAATTCTTTCTCCTTTCAATGCATCTGTGATGCGGTAGTCGGTGGGGATGGGGAGAACCTGGTGATTTAGGGTTGGAACTTGCTTGGTCTCGCTCGTCCGCCCCTGTCACAATCGCTGGTCTCTTATTCTTCGGCCACCGTCTGTTTGTGTTTGCAAGGGAACGAGTGTTTTGTGTTTGCGAGCGTGCGTACGCGTGATTAGTCATTTGGATGCATGGTTGGAGAATTGTTATTTTTGAAATGTTACTATAAAATGTGGGGATAATCGTCCCATTGAATTATGATTATTTGCAATTGTGATGGCAGTTATAAAGCAATGGTTGCTGTATTAGTTCAGTTCCTAAGAAAGTAAAATGTTGAACGTGAGTGAGAGAAGGATGAAGATATAAATTGTTATTCGTTTGTTTAGCCTGTTAATGTAATCTCTTACCTGCTTCGTGTGAGGAGAGCTTTAGTGAACATTCCTCATTTGGTTTGTTTACTGTGTTATGCTCAGGTCTGTGTTGAGCTGGTGTTACTAATGTATTCAGCAAACACCTCCCCTCGCCCACCATGCGAGTGGCTGTTAGGATTAAGCAGCAAATTTCAGACCGTACTGACTGCGGGTTCTAGTACCCTTCTTTCCTTCCAGTTCCTTCTGTTTTCTCTCTTCCATGGGGCTTCACCCGAAGCTTGCGCTGTTGGGGCCGAGCAGTGCGA
>CM031606.1:96668496-96672104 GCA_018398815.1 Conus ventricosus
TGTGTGTGTGTGTGTGTGTGTGTGTGTTGTGTGTGTGTGTGTGTGCGCGCCCGCGCCCGTGCGCGCGCGCGCGCTTAGATCCACACTGTGAACGAAGAGAAGGAATTTGTAAACATTCCTTCCTTCCAGTACCATCAGTAGCTCTTAAGTATGTGACAATACATTCTATACCAACACATATGCATGTGTTGCATGTATAGACAGCTAGCTAGCTAGCTAACAAGCTAGATAGATAGATACAGATTCTACAGAGCAGAATTCTGCGCAACATGACTGAAATAAATAGATGTTATGCAAAATAATGTGATAAGTTAATTAAAACTTAAACAAATGCATGGATAAAAATGTAGATGAACGGATGATAAAGAGATAGATAAATCAAGTGGAAGGAAAGTGCAATCACAAGGAAGCATCAATATTCTAACCGTCACTAGATGAACTTTCAGATTTTTGTAACTGAAATTCGATATTGATATTTTTACCTGCGTTGGCGAACTGTTCCAAGGCTCCTTTGCTGGGAGAAGCTATAGGACTAACATGATCAGTGATGCTTCTTCCCTTTCTTTTCTGAAACCAGCTTGAAGTCTTGGCAAAATCCCATTCTTTTCAAGGAAACGTTCTGATCTGAATTTCATTATCCTCTCGAAATTTTTTCCGATGTGAGGAGTCTAACAAATGGGCCGAAATTTAGAAGATTTTCGTTTTGATTTTCCATGTTCATGGATCGGCATAAATGGTGCTTTCCTCCACGGCATTGGCAGCTTTCCAGAATTCCAGCATAATTGGAAGAAATCAATAATTTTGTCAAAAAGCATTGTGGAAAATGCTTTGTCATGTTGTAAGAAATGGGATCAAATCCTGTCGCAATTTTACTTGATTTTAGACGACGAAGTCACACACACACACACACACACACACACACACACACACACACACACACACACACACACACACACACACACACACACACACACACACACACACTAACACACACGCACGCACGCACACACACACACACACACACACACACACACACACACAACACACACACACACACACACACATGCACACGCAGAGAACAGTTAAATGTCTGTTCTAACTCACCCGTTCGAAACTAACGTTTCGAACGGCCGACCTAGAACAGACATTTAACTGTTCTCTGACAAGTAAGACTTCAACAATGAATTAAAAATGATAATCCATCACACATTCTCTTTCAATAACCAAAAATAACGATTATCTACAAACAAACATACTGTGTAGGATTATCCGTTTTTAATACTATTTACTAAACTTTTCAGATTTCAGTTTTTGCTTAATCCTGTGTTTTCCTGATCGTTTTCAATAACTCATTTTCACGCATACATTCATCAAATGCGTCTCTGTCTTTCATGTGAAATAAAACTACAGTCTTTAACTGTTCTCTAAAGTCTTTTAAAACCGAGTTATATTTCTGGCATAAAATCCACACACTTATCCCCGCATGTCTTCCACCGAAAGCCAGTTTCGACAAAGTGTTTCTCTTTTTAACTATGTCTTTTTTCTGCTGAACAGTCATCTATAATAATAGTGTCTGCGTTCCTTCAAACAATTTAAAAAAGTGTTCTAAACACTCACTCAGTTTATTGCTAGGATCAACTAAAAATATGTTATCATCTATCCATATAAACCTTCTATCGTGATATGCTTTGTTCCATTTAAGTGTTGGGCAGAAAATCACAATATGATCAAAATTATAACGATAAACTGTTTGTAACAGGTCAAGGATAAATATTGTTTTCCCACAACCAGTCTGTCCACAAATTAATGACAATGAGGGGTTTTTGTCATAAGTTTAACTGCTCCATAGTTTTATACAGAATTTAATCTAATCCAGTTATTATGTTTATCATACTCTCTGTCAGAACTTGTTCAGTATAATAAAATCCTATAAGGTCTAAATGTGTAAGATTAATCCATTTAGTCTGTAAGATCGTTTCTAGTTTGATTAATATCAATTTTGTCGCTGGTTGTTATGACCTTAACATCCTCACCATGTGAAGAACAACGACAGTAACTTTAAGTTTTTCAACGTCTAAGTTTTGCCAGCTAATAAGAATTCCTTTCATAAGATTGTCACTGACCCCCAAAGCTCCATTTCTTGCCTTATCTTTTAAGACAGAAATTTCAATATCATTGTGAAACGTGTCTCCTAATTTTGTGCGCGGAATGAACTGTAATTTTGTAGAAGCTTCCTTTAAAACCGTTCTCTTCTTGTGGAGGCTGTACTGTTTGTTCCCATACGGCTTTATTTCGATCTCTTTCCGACTATGTCCTCTGGCATAAGACTTATATGTAAAGGACCCGAGTTCAAAGCTTTTCTGAAACTTTTTTGACGGTCAAAAAATGTAAATGGGCTTAAGAATTCAAATTTTATGTCCCATTCTAAATATGGTTCTAAGTGCCATTTGTTGTCAGTTTTCCGAACTATTTTATAATTCATACTGCCTGCATTATTTGCTTCTAGATTGCGCAGCTGTTCTAGTTTAGGAAATTTTGTTGTCGCCAACCTCTTTGCGTTTGTAATAACCATCTTTAGTGTACTCAAAACCATACAAAGCGCCTATCTCGCCGTTCTGTTCAAAGTCCTCAGTGTCTGCAAGGTCTTTTAATTCTAAAGTTATACACCTCACAGGCGCTAATGTAACTCCTGGTTCTTCTGGTCCACGTGACATTATTTTTTAGTACAACTTATTATTTTATTTCTAAAACAATGTGCAGGTTATCACATTTTACAACTTTCCTGTTTTGTCTGTGATTTTTATATTAAATGATCTGACCCTCCCACAAGCTAATCTTTTAAACTGTAAATTAGGGAATTGTATAATTTCATAATCGCAATATGCAGCTTTCCTGATGGAAGAGCTCTTAGAACAGTTGAGGGCCTTCCATCATATAAGTTTCATCAGTGCTTAGCTCATCCAAATGAACATAGAGTAATGAATGTAATGCAAGATCGAGCGGATTTTCTCCCTCATAAGTAGTTTTGTCTGGTGTAACTCTAAAACTATGAATGTCCTGATTGTCAGTTGCAAAGCCCAACATTTTAGCTAGCTCCCCATCAATAGTAACCTACTTCTTCTTCTTCAGGTTTGAATGATAACATTGTTTTCAATTCGCATTGTTAAGTTTGAGAGTGATGTCAAAGTTACTGTCACGAGTTTGTCACGAGGCCTACGACGTTTGACCTATCTAGGTGGCGGAATTATTCATTTGTTTATTGTCGTTGCTGTTGTCGTGTATCCGTCCTTAATGTGGCTTGTGGTGCGGTTGCACCTTGGTGTAGTTCAGCTCAACTCGGTTTGCTTTCTCTCTCTCTCTATTCCACTGCCCGTGCTATTCATCCTGTAGGTTCACGGGTGGCTGGTACCTTTCTCTCGAACTTGCTGTCTATCGGCCTCTCGCCTGTCTTTTTACCTGTCGCCGTGCTTCATTTCTTTTAGTTTGAAGATCACTTGTGACCAGCATGGCATGTTGGCCCATGTGGGAGGTAGCTCTTCACTCGAGCGGAAGAGTCTTGGGAGCGCCTGTGCCTCTCGTCTTCACCAGTCGGGTGGGAATCATTTTTT
>CM031606.1:96673104-96680604 GCA_018398815.1 Conus ventricosus
CATGGCTCTGAATTGCGGGAACCCGGAGTAATGCTGTTATCGTTGTGAATCAGTTCACTTGTTTCCTTAAAGAATTTTTATGGGTAGAAAAGCAGACACCGAATGATCTTATTCATAATGAAACAAATGGGGGGCCGGATAGCTCAGTTGGTAGAGCGCGCGCCGGACTCGTGATCCTGGGGTTGCGGGTTCGAATTTCGGTATAGGGGGGTTTTTCCCTCGGAGTTAACATTGGTTCTGACTCCATTCCCCATATAGTCCTTCGAATGAGACTATAAACCGAGGTTCCGTGTGTGAACGCACGCATAACATCTTGCACCACACGTAAAATCCCATCACCAACTTTCGGAAGAGAAGGCCAGTTTGGCCGTTGGTATGGATGACACGTGACACATAGCATGCACCTTCCCCGAAGATGGAGTATGGCTGCCTTAATGGCGGGATAGAAAAGGGTCATGCACACAAAACTCCACTGCCTGGCTATACAGGGAGTGTCCGCAGGAGTATCAGCGCAGAAAGAAAGAAAAAAAGAAAATGAAACAAATCAATATCCAATATATACATTTTTTTGCTGTTAAGTGTATTCGCTACTGCTTCAGTTGATCCAAACAGAGATTGACAAGATTCCACGTTAAAACCAATATGATATGTTGTACGACCTGGATTCAAGAGGCAAGAGAAACTGGGCAATAACGTTCGCATATACTTGTTTCCATGTGGATTTGGTTTTGTTTGCGCAATTCAAGGTGTTGGTATGTTCACAGTTTGATATGTTTCTCCGACAAAGGCTTCTTGGCTGCTGGTAGCAAACCTGCCCTAATCATATCCAAACTAGTGACAGATTCAGCTTGTACAGAATTTTTGCAGTGATCACAGTTTAGAAGCTTCTTTACATCTAGATATTGATAAGCATCTAAAATATATTTCCAATAGATTTAGGTTGGGGATTTCTGAGTTGGCGGTACATCGTCTTGTCATCAATACAAAATAGTTATGTCTAGTGACTTCATTTGTCCATTGTGTACTGAGAGCCAAGAAAATGAGGTGTAGTTTGTTCTCTGTTGCCAATGTTGCCAAGCATTCACGTGAAATACGTAGTGCGTGTGCGTGTGCTGTGTGTGTGTGTGTGTGAAGGATTTAAACTAAGAGGTGTTGTGACTGACTGAAATGTACGTGAATACATTTTTTGTTCGTCATTAGTGTTAACTTTAATCTGCTACATATCTTCCTTCAGTTAAAATGTTCACATTCCCCTTCATGATGAGCTGAAGTCTGATACGAATAAAATATCTTGAGTCTTGAGTCTCTTTCTCTGTCTCTGATCTTCTCCCCCCCCCCCCCCCCCCTCTCTTCTCTTCTTCTCTTGAAGTTCTAAATTTAATTGTTAATGATTTGTTATACAGTCTTGAGTATTTGTTTCGTATGATAATGTTATGTTCACCCACCCCTTCCTATTGGGCCAATGCCTAAATGAATAAAGCATCCGAATTCTCTCTCTCTCTCTCTCCCCTCTCTCTCTCTCTCTCTGCGCGCGCGCGCGCGCGCGCGCGCGCGTGTGTGTGTGTGTGTGTGTGTGTGTGGTGTGTGGTGTGTGTGTGTGAGTCAGGGCGGCGGATGGTTGTGTTTATACAACACTGAGATTCAAACAGAGCAAGCAGTAGGAGTGAGTGGTGAGCGGGGTGTGTGAAGTGTATTAAGCAGAGCCCAGTGATCTACATGTATCATTTAATCAACACATCAGTGCATACAAGCATGTCACCTACCCTGTCTACGCATCCGCATGAGTTGCTTTTCCTTCGTTCCATTCATTGTCCAGTGCAGCAAGTCGTCCATCACCATTTGTCCCACTGAGTGTTTCCTGGTTGATACATTGTCAGCTGGGTCATATGAGGACAATCCTCTCTCTGTTGTGTCACGATTGTTCTCTTCTTGTGTGTCAGTCTTGTCCCTCCCACGCCAATCTTCCCTGTGCAGTTGCCCGAACTGTGATTGGTGGCCACCTGGTGTGGCAACGTATCATAAACTGAGCTGTCTGCGTCTGGTCATTCTGACGGAGTTCGACAGTTGGTTTTTGCTTGTTGCGTTCCAGGCATGACTTTGATGTCCCATCGTAACCGTGATTCTCTTCTCTGTCTCTCTGATTCTCTTCTCTGTCTCTCTGATTCTCTTCTCTGTCTCTCTGATTCCCTTCTCCGTCTCTTGATTCTCTTCTCTGTCTCTCTGATTCTCTTCTCTGTCTCTCTGATTCTCTTCTCTGTCTCTCTGATTCCCTTCTCTGTCTCTCTGATTCTCTTCTCTGTCTCTCTGATTCTCTTCTCTGTCTCTCTGGGTAGATGAAAAACGATGTATATCTCCACGCTTGTTGCTTTCTGCGAGAGTGCTGTGCCCTTGCCTAGCAAAGGTGTCTGCTGCTTCTACAGTGTCAGGATGACTCAAAGGAACGTTTTCCCTTTGTTCCTGCTTGATGTGAGACGCTACATCATTCTGCCCATGGCTCTGAGAGTCCCGGTGTCGGGAGACGGAGGCGGTAGAGGGCCATTTTTCACAATTTGTGACACGTTGCTGTACGCTCTGGGTTGTGCTTTGGGTGAGGTCTGGTCCGCTCTACCAGCAGCCACTGAAAGGATGAGATTCAGAAATCAGAATGCTCACTGTGTTCGGTCATGTGATCTTGTAGAATTCACGAGGAACGTGGACAAGAGGCTGAAATAAGGTGGAGAGACAGAGAGAGAGAGAGAGAGAGAGAGGAGAGAGAGAGAGAGAGAGAGAGAGAGGAGGAGAGAGAGAGAGGAGAGAGGAGAGAGAGAGAGAAAGAGGAGAGAGAGTAGAGAGAGAGAGAGGAGAGAGAGAGAGAGGAGAGAGAGAGAGAGAAAGCGACGGACAGAGAGAGAGGAGAGAGAGAGAGAGAGAGAGAGGAGAGAGAGAGAGAGCAGAAAGGAGAGAGAGAGAGAGAAGGAGAGAAGAGAGAGAGAGAGAGAGAGAGAGAGAGAGAGGAGAGAGAGAGATGAGAGGGGAGAGAGAGAGAGAGAGACGAACGAACGAACGAAGAAATGTTGTTAGAGGAAAGATAAGACAGAGACAGGGGGGGAAAAAAGGGGAGGGGTTTTGGGGGAAAAAATAAAGGAAAAAAGGGTTTTTTTTGGAAAAGGAAGGGGGGGGAAGGAGGGGGAGGGGGAAAATTAAAAAAAGGGGGGGGTTTTGGAGGTTTTTTTTGGGGGGGGGGTTTTTTTTAAAAAAAACCTTAAGGGGGGGGGGAAAAAAAAAAAAAAAAAAAATTTTTTAAAAAAAAAAAAAAAAAAAAAAAAAGGGGGGGGGGGAAAAACCCCCCCCCGGGGAAACCCCCCCCCCCCCCCCCCCCCCCCCCCCAAAAAAAAAAAAAAGAACAAAAGGGAAAAAAGGGGGGAAAAAGGGGGGGTGGGGGGGGGGGGGAAAAAAGGGGGGAAAGGGAAAAAAAGGGGGGGGGGGGAGGGGGGGAAAAAAAGGGGGGGGAAAAGGGGGGGGAAAAGCGGGGGGGGAAAAAAGGGGAAGGGGGGAGGGGGGGGGAGGAGGGGGGGAAAAAGGGAGAAAAAGAGAAGGGGAGAGAGGGGGGGGAAAGGGAAAAAAGGGGAAAAGGGGGAAGGGGGAAGTGGTGGGGGAAAAAGGGGGGGGGGGGGGGGGAAAAAAAAAGGAGAAAAGAAAGAAAAAAAAAAAAAAAAAGGGGAAAGAAAAGGAAAAAAAAGGGGAAGAGAGGGGGGGGAGGGAGGAAAGGGGAAAAGAGAGAGGGGGAAAAAAAAGGGGGAAAAAAAAAGGAAAAAAGGAAAAAAAGGACAAGGGGGGGAAAAAAAAGGAAAAAAGAAAAAAAAGGGAAAAAAAAAAAGAAAAAAGAAAAAAAAAAAAAAAAAAAAAAAAAAAAAAAAAACCCCCCCCCCCCCCCCCCCCCCCCCCCCCCCCCCCCTTTTTTTCCCCCCCCCCCCCCCCCCCCCCCCCCCAAAAAAACCCCCCCCCCCCCCCCAAAAACCCCCCCCCCCCCCCCCCCCCCCCCCCCCCCCCCCCCCCCCCCCCCCCCCCCCCCCCCCCCCCCCCCCCCCCCCCCCCCCCCCCCCCCCCCCCCCCCCCCCCCCCCCCCCCCCCCCAAAAAAAAAAAAAAAAAAAAAAAAAAAAAAAAAAAACCCCCCCCCCCCCCCCCCCCCCCCCCCCCCCCCCCCCCCCCCCCCCCCCCCCCCCCCCCCCCCCCCCCCCCCCCCCCCCCCCCCCCCCCCAAAAAAAAAAAAAAAAAAAAAAAAAAAAAAAAAACCCCCCCCCCCCCCCCCCCCCCCCCCCCCCCCCCCCCCCCCAAAAAAAAAACCCCCCCCCCCCCCCCCAAAAAACCCCCCCCCAAAAAACCCCCCCCCCCCCCCCCCCCCCCCCCCCCCCCCCCCCCCCCCCCCCCCCCCCCCCCCCCCCCCCCCCCCAAAAAAAAAGAAAAGAAAAAACCAAAAAAAACCCCCGGGTTTTTTGTTTTTTTTTCATTTTTTTAAAAAGTAAACCCTTTTTTACCGTTAAAATTTAATTTTTTAAAAAACCCCCAAAAAACCCCAAAAAAAGATATTTTAAAATAAATTCTGGGAGGTTTACCCTGGGAATTTATTATTTTTTTGGAAAAAAAAATTTTTGGGGGGGCTTGGCAGTTTTTAACAAAAACATTTTTTTTATTCAAAATTTTTTTTTTAAAAAAAAAAAACCCTTTTTAAAAAGACCTAACGTGGGGTTTTAAAAAAACCCAATTTTAATTTTTATTTTCGGGCCCCCAAAATTACTTAACCCAAACAGTTAAACAAAAGAAATTCATGTTAAAAAAAAAAATTTTTACTTTAGATTAAAAATTTTTTAAAAAATTTGAATCTTTTTAAATAATGTTAAAAATTTTTTATATGCCCATAAAAATTTATTTAAGGGCAATTTTTTAAAATTTTTTTTAATTTTTTAAAAAAAACAAAAATTTGGGGGTTTTGATTTTTTTGCGATTTTTTTTTGGGTTTGTTTTTTTTTAGGGGAAAAGGGGTTTTTTCCCCGGGCTTTGTTAATTTTTCCAAAAAAGGGGGCCCTAAAAATTGGGTTTCCCGATTTTAATTTTGGTTCGCAAAAAAAATTTTTAAAAGAAAAGGAATTTAATAAAAAAATAAAAAGACCTGGGGAACCGGGAACCCAAAAAGGAAAGCAAAAATTTTTTTTCCCAAAATTTGATTGTTTTTCCCAAGGTTTAAAAATTTTCTAAAAAAAACTATCTTTTTTTTTTAGAAGGATGCGGGTCAATATATAAAAGGGTTTTAGAAAAATCAAAAAGGGGCCCTTTTTTTTTTTATTTATAAATTTTTTCCTTAAGGTGCAGTGGTTGGCAGGGAAAATTTTCTAAAACCCTGGGGGGGGATGGAAAAATTGAAAAATTGAAAATGTTAAATAATTTTAAATTTTTGGGGTTTTTTAAAAAGGTTTTAAAAGGGTTAAATTTAAAGGGTTTTAATTTGGCCCCGTTTTTAAAAAGGGGAAAATTTTTGAAAATTTAAATCCTTTGGAATTTTATTTTTTTTCCCAAAATTGTAGATGACGTGGGTTTCAAAAAAAGGTGCTGAGATTTTAAAAATTTTACATCAAAACCATCCATCTCGTGAAATGTTTGTTTTTAAAGAGTGGTTGATTGTATACTTTATGCACTGCCATTTAAAAGGGACGTTTTTAAAACAGAGGAAAAGGGCTTTTAGTTACAAATTCAGGGCAGTCTCTAAGTCATTAAGTCGATTTATCTTTCTTTACTTGCCCACCTTTTCCACAGAAATAAAATTTTTGACTATGTCTGGCGAATATTGTGACTGATATGTTTTAGAGCAGTGATTTTTACTGGTTATTGATTTATGGGTTTCCAAATCGACTTTTCTGTCGTTTTTTACGACACAAATTTAAAGTTTATTTTAAACCCCACGTTTTTAATATGTAACAAATTCCTTGTTTTTTAAATTCTTTTTTGGTCCCCTTTGAATAGTAAATCTTAAATCCCTGGGTGTTTTAATTTTTTTGGAGCCAGGGGACTTTAGGGGGTTTCTTTAAACGTCTTTTTTTCAAAGGATGTTTGTGTAAAAATTTAAAAAATTGGGATACCAAACTTGAAGCTTTGTCAGATCAGTAAACGATATACGTGTGTATGTTGAAATTTTTAACTCAAAAAAATTATTGGAATCAAAACAGGAAAAAAAAAATTTTTGTATTCAATTAAAGTGTGACAATTTTTTGGAACTTTTAAAAACCTTTTTTTATCCAGTTATGCATATGGGAAGATGGTCATACAAGCTAATTTTGGGGAAAAAAATTTCGTAATTGCATGCCAAGTTATATGTGGGGATAAATGTTTTTTAGAGGCAGTTTTCTTGTAGCTTTGTGATTATTTCGAAAGGGTGAAAGTTTCCCCCATTTTATCCAGGTTGTTGGCTTCAAAAGATCAAGTTGAATCTCCAGTAAGTTTAATTAGGGTAGGGAAAATAAATCCTCTACAAAGAAAAGTTATCACGCCAAACGCACTTCTGCAGGATTTCTGTACACAAATCCGGAAAAAAAGGGGTTTTGAGCGTTTGAATTTATTTTATCCTAAAATTCTAATTTGAAATAGTTTGTAGGGGTTAATCCTTTTAAAGTTTAAAACTTTGATGGGTTAGATAACTAAACCCGTATCCTATTCTGAGGGTCTTTTCGCATGATTTGTATCCCCGGGACATATGTTTGAGTCGTTATATGTTTTGACAATCTAGACTCTGCGAAACCAAATACAGGGAAAAGTTTGCCAGAGTTATCTAAAAAATGGGGGTCTCAGTCAATTTTTTTTATGAATGATTAAAATTTTAGAAAACCAACTCTAAGCCCATCTTTTTTGGCCCTGTCCTGAGAGTATTAGGCTTTTAGCCACAATGAATCAAAGCATGTCAGATTCCAAACGTATCTAAGTAAAGAAAACAAAAAGAAAATTTACCCCCTTTTAAATGCAAAAGCACGGTTAAATTATTAAAAAAAGAGGCTACGCAAACCAAAAAAAGTGGCAGAAATGGTAGTACAAAAAGAATTAGGGTCAAAATACACAAACATTCACAAATTTGTCAATAACCCAAAAAAGTCACAATCCCGTCAAGAATTCGCGATCTTAGGAATGTAGAGATATTTTCAGTAATATCGAGGAGAGAGAGAGGAGAGGAAAAGAGAGAGGGGAAAAGAGAGAGAGAGGAGAGGAGAGAAAGGGGGGGGGGAGAGAGAGAGGAAATTACGTCTGAATTATCGATTTTTTTACAAAAACAAAAAAACCTATTAATGTAAACAAACAGTCCCCGAATGTAACAGCCCAAACACATCCCAAAATTTGGGGCTTTCAAGACACAATATCAACCAATGAATCAAACAATTGGCATCTCGTTTGGGCCCAAACTGGGGAAAAAAATAGCAGTCAAAACACTTTCAAAGTGCCACAAAGCCGCGCGGCGCTTTGGCATCGTAAAGACCATTTAA
>CM031606.1:96685604-96730694 GCA_018398815.1 Conus ventricosus
AACACAGGATTGTTATGAAATAATCAAGGCAACCTGATTTATGGCTAACAAAGCGTTGTGTCCTATTTTCTGAACGTTTATTGGCTGAAATGCTTAACAGAGGATTGGGAGGGACATTCACAAACATGGAGGATATTAAGTGTCAACAATGCCATAACATACCCTTCAGCAATTAGCCTTGAGCCACTCCGACGGTGAAACCATAGGCCTAGTAGGTGGAATTTCAATAGTGCAAAACAGGTCACATGATTCCAAAGCTTTCTGTCATCCCTAGATCCTGATAATAAGGGAGATTCTGTTCCTGATCTCTTTTTCGTTCAAACGTTGTCCGCGACCTTTCACGAAAGTGCCGGGAAATTCAGCGACTGCTTCACTAGGAGATTGCTCACATAGGTATAAAACACACACACACTGACTGACTGAAACCATTTACTGTTGTACTCTCACACACACACACACACACACACACACACACACACACACCGATCTATTCACAACTAAATCTACTGAACTAGAGCAAAACGGGAGTGCAGGGAGAAAAAAAACCACACTCATGGATCTGTCAGATCGCTACTACTTTCTTATCATATAAAGCTTTAAGTAAACTGTAGTACTTGTTAATAACCACAAGCACGCAAAGTGTTACCTTGTCCGTAGGCTTCCCAAAGCAATAGGCCTACAATACAAACACACACATCAATTCTGTGCATCGCAGTTTTTTTCGTTGCCTTGCATATCATCAAGGCGAACAGCCGCCTTAGTTTTCGAAAGAAGTTTGTGTAATAATGACGCACGTTTGTGCCATTGACGTCATGGCCTGTCTGCACATGACGTCAATGGGCAGCACTACGTAGGCCTTAGGCTACTCCAAAGTGATTTTATATTTTCCAACTGACCAGAGACAAGTTTTTGTCTCCACAGAGCTTGGTAATCTGACTAGATTGACACCAAATGATCGGTCCATTCGGACAGATTTTAATGAATTTTTTTAAAGAATTGGTAATTTTGAGTCATTTTGTATACATAATGCAAATTGTCAAAAAGGTCATTTCGGAAAACAAGGACAAATAAAAGGACTGCTTTCATGAGCGACTTTTAGATACGGTAAGGTAATGTTGCTTAGATCCCAGCCGACCACGCATGGCCATATCAGGCATGTCACTGCATTGCAGTCAACTCATGAGTCATTAAGAAAAGAAAAGAAAAGAAAAAGATTGTCATTCACACAACCCTTTAAAACTCGCCTTCCTAAACCGCAAAGGAAATTTTTCTATTAGAAATCTCTCGTGTGTAAAATCTCAGATCACAAGAAAAATGTTGATCTCTTCCACAATCTTTAAGACATACATAATTGAAAGAACTGGACCTGGTGGAAGTTCGAATATGCCAATACACATTTAAATGCATTAATGCGTGACAGGGGCTTGAATACGCACGTGCATGTGCGTGTGTATGTGTGTGTGTGTGTGCATGCATGTGTGCGTGTGTGTGCGTGTGTGCGTGCATGTGTGTATGCATTCACGCATGCATGCGCGCGTGCGCACGCGCGCTCGCGCTCGTGTGTGTGTGTGTGTGTGTGTGTGTGTGTGTGTGTGTGTGTGTGTGTGTGTGACTTCGTCGTCTAAAATCAAGTAAAATTGCGACAGGATTTGATCCCATTTCTTACAACATGACAAAGCATTTTCCACAATGCTTTCTGACAAAATTACTAGAGCTCTTCCCATTATGCTGGAATTCTGGAAAGCTGCCAATGGCGTGGAAGAAAGCACCATTTATACTGATCCGTGAACAAGGAAAATCAAAACGAAAATCTTCGAAATTTCGGCCCATTTGTTAGACTCCTCACATCGGAAAACTTTTCGAGAGGATAATGAAATTCAGATCGGAACGTTTCCTTGAAAAGAATGGGATTTTGCCAAGACTTCAAGCTGGTTTCAGAAAAGAAAGGGAAGAAGCATCACTGATCATGTTAGTCCTATAGCTTCACCCAGCAAAGGAGCCTTGGAACAGTTCACCAACAAAGGTAAACACATCAATATCGAATTTCACTTACAAAAATCTGAAAGTTCATCCAGTGACGGTTAGAATATTGATGCTTCCTTGTGATTGCACTTTCCTTCCATTTGATTTATCTATCTCTTTATCATCCGTTGATCTACATTTTTATTCATGCATTTGTTTCAGTTTTAATTAACTTATCACATTATTTTGCCACTGCATCTGTTTATTTATTTCAGTCATGTTGCGCAGAATTCTGCTCTGTAGAATCTCTATCTATCTAGCTAGCTAGCTAGCTAGCTACCTGGAATGTGTGTTGGTATACAGTGTATAGTCACATACTAAAGAGCTAGTGATGGTACTGGAAGGAAGGAATGTTTACAAATTCCTTCTCTTCGTTCACAGTGTGGATCTCTACACACACACACACACACACACACACACACACACACACAACACACACCACACACCACACACACACACACACACACACACAAACGCACGCACGCGCGCACGAAAGCACGCACGCAGAGAACTGCAATGGGTGCATATGTTATCAATCGATTAATTCCGCACGAACTCATTCATAAACGGGCGATGAACTGACGTGTAACATTTCTGTATTTCAAACACAATGCTTGTATATTTTTTTGCCTGGCACTATCCGTTTCAACCGACAGAAGAGCTGGGGACTTGTAACAGATCTTCCCATCGTGTGTGCCACAGAAGAAGCTGTCAGTATCATGTTACAAACCTGGGGAAGACTCGAGCTGTTGTGCAGAAATATTCCTTGATTTATTTTTCTTCAATACTTTTTTTTCAGATGTTTTCTTTATCATGTGTTTTTTTTTTCTTTTTCTATTCAGAGCCAAGAAATAGAACCCTGGTGGAGAAAACAGCTGAAATGTTTTGTCAGAGCGCTGCATGATTTTGTTTAATTAAATGTTGACACACCAGTTAACAGACTTGACATTGAACTAGACAGGAAAAAAAAATGACGGCCGTGACAAAGTAGTTAGCGTCGCGGACTTTCGGCCGGGAGGCTGTGGGTTCGATTCCCATCATGTGGGATTTTTCTGTCCCGACCGGCTCCTACCTAGAGTTCGGTTTGCTTCGGGCTCAGCTGGAGACTGGGACCACACAGCCGGTTTCATCCACTAAAATTTCGTCTCTGAGAGTGTTGCTCCAATGTCCTGACCAAGACTGCAGGTGTCTGTATCTCTCGGGCCTGGTTGACGCTGGGATATAGCATGCAAAGCAAGTGTAGAGTACAGCCCCGTCATGCAGTCTCAGACCAGAATGGAAATAGCACCTTCATCTTCATCATCCTCATTCTCATCGATCAGCATTAAAAAAAAAAGGCTCAAATTCTGCAGCCTTCATGCCCTGCTCTAATAGTGACCTCAGTCTGTGGCCTTGGTTGGTTTGTTTGTAGCGCGTCGGGGTCACCAGTATCCGCGAGTTCTTGGGGGCTGTCGTTGGATGGACGTGGTGGCTCCCTGAGGAGGGAGAGCTCACTCACGGCGTCTCCGCGACTAAGCAATTATTGTCGTCAGTAGGGGGCTTAATAGGTGGTGTCCTGCGTATGTTGGATCAGAACAGGCACCACTGAACATCAACAAAGTGACTCGGCAGCAGTGCAGTGTCTCCTCCGGTGGGTTGCCTTTTGACGACTTGACATTGACAGCTCCCTGTGGATTGCCGGTGCGGGGCTGCAGCGGGGCTGTGGCTTGTGGACGGGGTGTCGGAATGAGCGGCGTGGGTGCACTGCCACTGAGGTGGCACAGAAAAAAATAAAGAAAAAAGAAAAACACAAATTAAAAACAAATACAGGCAGGAAAAGTGTCATTCCTAGAGATAATGGAATATGCACAGATTGTGATGTTGATGTTTTGGGCCATGATTTTCGTCATTTTCCATACGAAATGTATACAACAGACGGCAAGTTAACAAAACAACTATAGCGTACTCTTCATCGAAAACCTAAAAGATTCTGTATTTTATACGTTTGTCAAAACGAAGAAAGTATTTGTAACGAATATGACTTTAATTGCGTTAATTCAACATTTCGCCGATTAAAGTGATATTGAATAATGAAAGAGAACACTGACGATGTGTGTGTGTGTGGGGGGGGGGGGGGGGGGGGGGGGGGGGGGGGGGGGGGGGTGAGGGGGTGTGCGCGCGTGGAAGCGTGTGTGCGTGCGTACGTGCGTCTTGTGTGTATGTGCGTGTGTGTGTGTTGTGTGTGTGTGTGTGTGTGTGTGTGTGTGTGTGTGTGTGTGGTGTGTGTGTGTGTGTGTGTGTGTGTGTGCATGCCTCTGTGTGTGCGTGCGTGCGTGCGCAGTGAGGAGTCTAACAAATGGGCCGAAATTTCGAAGATTTTCGTTTTGATTTTCCTTGTTCATGGATCAGTATAAATGGTGCTTTCTTCCACGCCATTGGCAGCTTTCCAGAATTCCAGCATAATGGGAAGAGCTCTAGTAATTTTGTCAAAAAGCATTGTGGAAAATGCTTTGTCATGTTGTAAGAAATGGGATCAAATCCTGTCGCAATTTTACTTGATTTTAGACGACGAAGTCACACACACACACACACACACACACACGCGCGCGCGCGCGCGCGCGCGCATGCATGCGTGAATGCATACACACATGCACGCACACACGCACACACACACACACACGCACACATGCATGCACACACACATGCACACGCACTTTCAATTATGTATGTCTTAAGATTGTGGAAGAGATCAACATTTTTCTTGTGATCTGAGATTTTACTGCGTGCGTGGCGCAGTGAGTTCGACAAGAACAAATGTTTTGATGACCCTGAGTGAAGGACAATATAATATGTGACGTTTTTATAAAAGCCCCATTCATAAATGATGGTTGAATGCTCAGACAAGAACGATAGACCGTTGTAGGAAAGTTAAACTTTCGTCCACTCCCTTCACGTTCTTTCTAAAGATGGAACAAGAGGTTTGATTTTGATAATAACAACTGAATTTAATAAAGTGTGAGTAATGATGAAGATGATCTGCAGTGAGTATGTCGTTTTGTTGCTTTGAATGCTGATGTCCGTTTGCTCTTTATGAAATGAATTACACACAAAAGAAACTAATCATGCACATTCACTTGATACAGCAAAGTTTCTGTTCTTCTCCACTTCGTTCTTGCAGTAGCACAAATATCGATCGTCCGTTCGTGCTAAAAATGTCTTCCGGAGAATACACATAGAATATAGTTATGCATTAAACAAAACAAAATAAAATGGCTGAGTGTGTTGTAGCGTGATTGAATGTGGAGGGATGTGTTTGCATGATTGGCACTCAGCTTCACGGAATCCTGTAGTGTTCCGGAGTTCGCTGATGCTTAGAGTCCACCTCCAGATTCCAGCAAGGCTGACACGCCAGCACGTTCCTCTCAACGAAGAATGTAGTAGGATAAGTATGCGTGACGAAGATGAAGATAAAGATGCGGAAGGAGGAAAAGGTAAAAGGAAAAAAAGAAGAAAGGACCTCAACACAGTCTTCAATGGCTACAGTTATCGACTTGCCCACGGAACGATGAAACTCGTTAACGCCTTCCCGCAAAGGCTGTGGGTGTTGTCGAATGCCCTGCAGTCCCCTTTCAGTCTGGCCTTGACTGATTCCTTCGACAGGCTTGTTCTTCTTCGAAAAGTTTGACCTTTCTTGCGGAGCCAATTTCTCGTCAACTTGGTTGATCAGTTTTGTAAGAAGCAACGGCCAACACTTACTGCACATGCGCGGATGGAGAAACAACTGACACTTGGATAATTATGATTGGTCAATGCCATGGTTTTCCATGCTCTAAGATTGTAAATTATTTTTATTATTAATACAAATACAGGTCTACACAACGTTTGAAATCATAAGCGTACTGCACTAAAGCAAAAACTAACAATTAGTTTCGTCGTTTGGATATAGAAATATAAAACAGCAGGGGCGGATTATGGTGTTGACATGGGGGGGGTTTTTGGAAAATGGAATGTGAAGGCGCGAAGCGCCTGAGCAGTCTAGGGGGGTCCGGGGGCATGCCTCCCGGAAATTTTTTTTCAAGGATGCAAAATGGTGCAATCTGGTGCTATCGGACATTGAAAAAGGGCTCTGTAATAACTCCAAAACAGTCAAGAAAAATGAACGATTTTAAAAGAAACATCAGTTGATGGAATTTTGTAGTTGAGACTTTGGTTGAAAATGGCCTTTCCTGATTTTGCTGACGAAGCAACTTCTTTGATAATGACAAATTCTCATAGAGAACAGCAGCGAGCTGATACCAAACAGGTTCCAATCTTTAAGGGGAATCACCAGTGGTGTCAGTCTGACATCTTCTTTTGGTATAACCCTCTCAGTAAACCAAGGGTGACGACATCCAGTTTGGGTGAAACAGTTGTTCAACTTTTCTATTTGTACTAAATTCTGATTGCAGACAGAAAGTTCAATGTGAATTTACCATTTATGTCACTTTCATTACCAATTCATAATTGTTTGGGCCACAATTTCTTTTTAAAACTAGTCTGTGATTTATTCAACCACACGGTTGATACAGGAAGGGTCTAGAATTCTCTCCAATGCGAGATAATTCTTTCCTTTGCATAACATCGTCTGTTATTAACAATATCGAAGTAACACATGATAAAACATTCAAATAATTAAGAGGATATCAGATTTAAAATTACTTTGCATCTTACAGATGTTTTTGCATCACAGCAAGTCATTTTAAATGTCCATCATCTTCTCATTAGAACAGTACAACAGTAATCATGCATGAAATTAAGTGGTTTGATCTTTTTCTTTTCTTGCCTTTTTTTTCTTTTCAGAGAAACATCATAAAGCCAATATAAATTTGAGCAAAAAGTAACAAAGCTTTTCTTTTTACCAATAAACAACTGGTTTGCTCTCATTCACACAATTAATACTGAAATTTAAGAAAGTCTCTGGACTAGAAAGACAAAACATTTTTGTTTTATTAGAGGAAACAAAATGACTTTACACACTTTATATAACAACACATTCATTTCCTGCACATCTTATACTTGTGATAGTGTTCAGTCGAGTGAAAGTCACATAAAACTTGTCCATGAATTCGATTGAATTGAACACAATGAATTTTGACAACTAAAGGAAAATAAAACGGAGGTCTTGGCGTGTTTGTCCACACTGTTTCTCAATTGTATCATGGTATACACACTTAATTGCCGTTCAAAACTTAGCTTATATGATGTGTCTGTGTCTGTGATTCAGCAGTCAAACTGCAAGAGGTGACGAGGTAACAGTGTCGCCATTCGGGTCTTGAATTTTCTTGCAAATGCGTCCACTATAGCCATTGCGTCCACTTCAATTTCCCTGTGGAGCCTCATCAGTGCCAGACCGTTCAAGCGCTGGTTTGTCATGGTTGACCTCAGGCTGGTTTTGAGGAGTTTCAGCCCACTGATCGACCTCTCGCACTCAGCAGTGGTGACGGGAAGTTTTTTTTTTTTTTTTGACAGCCGAGGGGGGGTTTCCGTGCAACTGGGAAACCCCCATAATCCGCCACTGAACAGGCGCAGAGCAAATAAACGTCATGTATCGATTGCGTCATTTTCTCAATGAAAATGACCCGAGCTTATGAATGAACGTCACAATCTTGTGTCACATTTCCTGATGATCTCTGGATGGTTCTCCCATTGTGGAAGGTCTACTGTGCATTCCCAGTCATCTACTCTATTCAGTAACCCTGCTTCCATGCTTTTGACATTACAGCTGTTCCAGACCATGATTTATGGCCTCCTGCCCTGCAGAACGTCGGTGCTAGAGCTTGTGGCGGCGTAGTGCTTCCTCTGGTAGTGATAACCGCATTTGTGATCTCTTTGATGACTTGGTTGTGCCTCCATGTGCACCTTCCCTGGGTTAGCGCTGCTTTGCATGAACCCAGGTCATGTTCCACAGTTTGCCATGGCAAAGTGGACACATAGGGTCTTCTGACGTTTCTTGTTTGTTCTGTGTGTCTGTCACGCACAAACTGATATAGGTCGCCTGAGTGACAATTGTGGAGTGTGGCCCGTCCATTGCCAGGTTGGCAGTGGCCATGAAGTACGTGATTCCTGCCGGGAGTATGCTTACCTGTCAACTCTTGGAGGGGGGAGGGAGGAGAACATTAGACTCGCCGGAATAGTGGGTTTTACGTGTGTAAACGAACACTCGTGAAACTGGAGTTCTTCGATGTGAGTGGGGAATTCCGTGCATGTGAGTGCTGTCTTGTGAGTTTCCAATTCGGAGTGTCGTCGTGTGTCTGCAAGTCAGTACGAACTGAGGCGTTATCCGCGAAGGTTGGGTTGGCCTCGTGCTCAAGTTTGTTCTGCCGTTGGGGCAGGGGTTCTGGGTCTCCCCTCGCCCGACTTCTAAAGGTTTGGTACCCGGTTTAGACTGTCGGTGTTTCAGTGTTCAGCGGGGGTTTCGCATGTTCAGGGCGTTGGTGTCTGGCTTTGCCCCGGCGATGGGGTGTGTCCCTGTGTGTCGTTCCTGTTTTTGTCCAAGGTGGGGTTTGTAAAGTAGCGGTTTTTGGGGGGTGTATTTTGTTTGCAGATATCAGGGTTTTCTCAGCGGGAAATATAAAACCCCCCTTCCGGCCACTTTCGCCTAAACCAGTTTTGGGCGAAAGGCCCCAAAAATTAAGGTTTTATATTCTTGACAGTAAGACTTCAAAACCAAAAAATAACGATTATCTACAAACAATATGGCGCACACCAAAAACACACAAAAAAACAAACACACCACACACACACAAACAAACACACAACCACACACACACAACACACACACCACCAAACTATTTAAAAAAATGTGCCCTGGTTTCAGTAGCTACCCCCCTACGGTGGCGTGCTCCCTGTTTACATTGCGGGTGTGTCCGGCCAAAAAATTAATACCCCGACTCCCCCCCTCCCCCTCCTTCCTGCCCAGCTTGCTGATGGGCCCCATATTCATCACCCCAACATCCCCCGCGTGGCGGCGTGTCACACCTGGCCAATGAGGGGCCGCTCCGACTAGGTTAACCACACTTCTTCATGACGTGGGCAAGCAGGACGGTTTTACTGCGCTGGGATGTGTAACGGTTTACGAAGACGAATTGTGTATCTTAAAGGTTTGTTGGTCGTTGGGGAAAATAGTTTGAAAAAGATACGCCATTTTTAATCGTGTTTGATATTGTGGATGGTTTTTATCAAAAAAAATGGCGCCGCTTTGTTAAAAGTCGGGAAGAAAACAATCCATCACGCTTTGATTTTTGGGAGCTGGTTTGGGGACAGCTAACCTGTTAAAAAACAGGTGTTCATTTCTTAAGGCGGAGGTAAACACGGTGATTCGTATGCAAAAAAATTTTTTTTAAACTTTTTGCTGTTCCCCCCCAAAAAAAATGTTTCGTTTGATTAGACTTGATTGTTTAACTCAGATTCGTGTTTATGTGGAAAGCTGATTTTTTATTAAGATGGTTACTTTTCTACTTTTTAATTCTAACCAGTTACTGCCTTCAGTGTGCCCTTATGCAACTAAATGGCGTTTTTTTAAATGTTTGCAAAAAAATAGATAGGGTTAGGCAGACCTTAGTACATCTCCCCGTATGGGGGGGTAGTGTGTGGCGGCATTATCTTATATAAATGCTCCAAATATCAATGACGGATGTATATATGGCGATTAGGCCGCCATAAAAGTGGTACGCAGAAATTGCTGTAATCCCTAAAGAAGTTGCAAGCCTGTTTGAAAAAAAAGGGGGCACGCAAATGGCAAGTGTCATTATGATCACTTGCCTGCAACGCGGCACCCGCCCCAAATGGTCAGAGGGGCCCCCTGCAAAGCTGGCGGAAAACTAGGCCAGTGATCATATTGTACTTGCCTAAAAAGCGCGGCAGCCCAGCAAAGTCGCGGCAAGCTGGGCCCAAGGGGTCACATATGATCCTTGGCTATTTGATTGGGTTGCGAGCAAGACAAACCCTGTTTAGTCACAAAGCAAAAGTGGCCCTAGTAGTTTCTTTTTGTTTGTTTGTGGGTTTTGTGTTTTGGGCCCACCCCCCGCCGCACGTCCCTCCACCCCTGGATGTTTATTGGGTTTGTTGTTTGTTTTTGGGTTTTTTGTTTTTTTTTGTCCTACCCCACGCATGCACACCCCACCCCCGAATGCACACAATCAAGTTCCCTTTAAGTTTTTAATTAATTACCCAAAATAATTTTTTACTAAGTTTTCTTTAAATCATCCTTAAGTTATTCACAAGTTTTTTATTTAAATTTTTTCTAAGTTTTTAATTATTTGCCCAGGTTTTTAAAAAAAAATTTTAAGTAAATTCTTAAAAAGTTTTTTATCAAGTTCTTGTAAAGTTCTTGATTAAAACCATCCTCAAAATCAAACCCAAATTCTTTATTTAAATTATTTTATAATTTTCAAAAAAACAATCATGTTTTTTCTTAAAAAGTAAAAGCCAAAATGAACCCCACGCCCCAAAAAAGTGTCATCGTTGAGGATGTCTTGTCAGCGTTCTCTGCATAGATCTTAAAGAAGGTCTTACATCCCAAACAACCGCATTGTTTGGGCTATGGAAATGTTTTTTTTAGACTCCGTTTTATTTATTTACTTTATCTTTTTTAAAAACGCATGATCATTTATTAAAAATTTAAAATAATTCTTAAAAAATTTTTCCCTTGAATGGATCAAAATGATTTTTGTTGTGACGGTTTTGGGTTTTTTTTAATTAGTGGTTCAGATTTTTTTTATTGTTTTGTTTTTTTTTGCCCTTGGTTATTTTTTATAAACCCTAAACAGCCCCCGCAGCAGCAAGGGGGCCAAAATGGCAAAAAGTTTTTGTTCAAAATTTCATGAAGACTTTGGGGCCCCTTTAATCACATGGAGTTTTTTTAGCGGGGGATTGAAACAAATTGTTCTGGGGTGGCGGGTTATGTTTTCTTTTTGAGTTATATTCTGTAAAATTAATTTTTTTTGTCCCGTTCCCCTTGTAATTTTCTTCTGCTTTAACAGCGGATTTTTAAAGGTTCCCCCTGATTTAGCGTTTTTGTGATTTTTGGCTTGGTTTCTTTTTCTCCACCTGATTCGGTTTTGATTTGCGATTTTTGGTCGGTCATTTTTAAGGGAATAAAATTATTGATAAAAAATTTTTAAACCCATGATTTAAGGCGAAACAATGTTCCAAATCTGTAGTTAGATCAACCCTAGGACTTAATGACTTTGTAAATGGATCTTGGTTAAATCATAGTAAGATCTTGTTTAAATCAAGGGGGCAAACTCTGACTGTTTTGGTCAAAAAAAGAACCCTTTGCCCACACTTTTCACCTTTGACCCCCGTGCGTTATACCTGTTTTGAAACTTTAAAAAAGTCTTGTGGCAAATCTGTTGAATTTTTTCAATGCAAATCAGTTGGGGAACTGTTTTGTTTTTCCACACGCTCCCAAAATACAACCTTCCTTTTGGGGCTAACGTTTTGGCCCATAAACTTGGTCATTAAAAGTTGGGAAAGGGTTTAGGCCACTTGTAGCTGAGTAGACATCATTTTCATGTTTTATAATTAAAATTTATTTATTTTAAAAAAAGAGCACCAAAAAAAAAAACTGTTGAAAACCTTGTATCCCATTCTGCTTTTATTGGAGGTCAAAGTGTAGGAACTCAATGTTGGTAAAAGCCTTTTAAAAAATAAAGCCAGCAGTTTGGAAAAACTAGATTTTTGAGGTCAGCAAAGCTGATTGCTATCATTGCAGCTTCGGTTGCCACAAAAGTTTTTCTAGTCAAGAAAGGGAATAATTCGGACAATAAAAAATATGAAAAAAAAATAATTTATAAAAATGGCTTCACTGAAATGATGAAAGGCGGCGCTGTGGTGAATGCGCTTGCTTTTAGGGGAAGTAATTACGATTTAAAAACTGCGAGATGAAGGTGAGAGAAAAAAAGACATAAAAAAACTGTGGGCAACTAGCCGCACACGATCGCTATGAAAAGCAGAGAAGAGCAGTTGATTTTTTAATAACACACTGAAAAAACGGGGGGGCATGCAGTTTAAACCCTTTAAAGATGTTGATAAAGCTAAAAAAAATTTTATCTTGTAACGGGCCCAAACCGATTGGACATTGCCCCCCCCAAAATTCAGTGCTTTTTTATCCATGAAAACAAAAGTGCGAAACGGGTTTTTTCGTTGGTATGCCCGTTGTGATTTTGTTGCACAAATTTTGGGCTGAGAAAAAAAAAGAACAAAATCTATTTTCACCCAAAGGATTTTTAAAAGGGAAAACAGAAATTTAAAAAAGAAAAACCCAAAGCGGCGGGGGTAAAAGGAAACAAACAGCAAAGGTGGTTATCTAAAAAAGGATTTGGGCAAATTTTTTACCTGCGCCTAGCGAATACAGAGACCAACTTTGTCAATACAATCCCGAAAAACCCCCATCAAATGGATCTTCTTTTTTCCCCTCTGATGGTTTAGACGAAAAGATTAAGTACGCACTCACAGTCTTGACATGCTTAAAGATACAAAGATGCGGAACCATTAACAAAAAGAGGCTTTGTGTTGCTTTTGCCATACAATGATATAAAAACGGGGCCCCCCTTAATTTTCCCCTCGCATGATTCAAGTCGATGATGGAAAAGAATTAAAGGCCAAGAAAACAATTATTGTTAAAACACAGGTTACTATTAGAAAGGCATTCCGGGAGTTCACAGATCACAGGCTTTAGTTGAAAACTTTAACAACAGTTAGCCGAAAGACCTTTTCTCCTACCAGTATCCAGAGAGCTGATTGAAAATTTCTCGCAACACCGAATGGGTTAGAAGCGCCCTCCAGTTTTGCGCGCAATGAATAATGAAGAATTTAAGGGCCTAAAGCCAGTACAAGCAATCAAAGAAAAACAATAAATGTTCTGAAGAGAGTTTCTCCGGCAAAACAAATCCCATTTGGGTTGAAGTAAGGTCCTTTATTTCCGGGGAAGGAAGCAAAAAGGGGACCTCGCCATCGGGCAACGATCCATTTGTTGTTTGACCCGTACAAAATAAAAAGATTGTAAAATAAATTTCCGGCCCGTGTATTATTTACGGAAAACTGACACAACAAAAAACCAGTCCTCAAAGATCTTTGTGAAAGAACTGAGAAAAATCCCGCAAGACACAGTTCGTTTTTAATTAATTGACGGTTCTCCAGTGCCAATTGCAAAATAAAAAATCTGGATTAACAAAACACCCGTTTTGGGGTTTGTTCTATCTAATGATTCTTTGTTACAACAGTTGTGTTGATCTCATGTAGATTAGATGGCCGTTTTACGTTGTCGATGAAAAGTCTTATTGCCAAACAATGCTTCTTTGTAGTTGTCATGTGATATGTTTGACTGCCAACGCTGCGAGATATTCCCTTTTTTTTCTTAATGATTTTCTCCTGGCTCGAAATACTGTACATTTTTGACCTTAAACCAACAAACTCCTTGATCAAATTTCAGATTAATTCATCCTTCATCTTTCCCAAAACCTTCTTGTTAACAGTTGAATGCAAGGCGAATCTTTAGGATAATCAGATGATGTCGTACCCTCCCGCATGACCTTTTGTACTTCTAATTCCATGTCTTTATAAATATCTTCAGTAGGAATATCTATAACAAAACTATCTGTATCTGTGTAAAGTACTCTGGACTCAGGATACGAGGGCTTAAGTAGTCATAAAGAAACTCTAAAATCAAAAGCTTTGATAATTCTAAAACAGTAAACCCAAAAAAATACAGGTTTGTCTAATTTGACTTTTTTTTTTTTCCATCATTATGCAAAAAGCTGATCATGAAATCTTCTGAAGTCCTGATAATTTGGTTTTGAAGTCAGCTTAATTGCTTCATTCTCTTTTGGTGACCAATCTGACATCTTTGCGCTTGTGCGGATTCTCCATTGTCTTTCCAAAACAGCTGTTGGTTCATCAACTTGAAAAGTCTTTTTCTGAGCATCTGTGGATTTAGTTCTGAGATCAGTGTTCTTCATGATGTATGGTTTCATGAACTGTTCATGATCAAAAGCCATTATACGATGAACTGCTGTCAACTTCAAAACCATGTTTTTCTTCCTTTTAAATAAAATTGTAGAAGTCGTAATGACAGACATCATTTTTTTTGCTCGAAGATTAGGCACATGTTTAGGTGGTTCTCTTGGGATCCATCTTTAGACTTTCTGCTGCTAATGGATGAGTAATTATGCTGGTCATGGAGTTCATCAAGGATATTTAATGTCAACTTCTAGAATGAAAAACCACGCTGTTGGATCAGGCGTTAAACTGCTCAACCACTTTAATGCTTTTGATATATTATTCGGATCACCGCCTGTGTACATTTTAAGTTGCGGAACGGGAAGTGATAGCTGTCCATTGCCTCCATACAGATTGTTTGCATCTAAATACATTAGATAGTTAGACCTTTTACTTGGTTATCGTCGTCAAGTATTGTTGTTTGCCCTTCCCTCAGTAATGATGCGACGCCATACTATTCCCCCACGCAATCGTTTTCAATCATCTCGGAATCATTGGTAAACCCTCCGAACTCTCGCTACAACTCACATCTGTACTCCAGTTAACTTTAAGAAAAGCTTCCCAACTCATCCCGGGCGCAGAAATGTAATTGCGCAGGATCCAAAGCTATATGTTTCATGCAGGTCTTTCTATATTTTCAAAAGACGTCGCCAACAAACATACATCGGCCTCAAGTAGGAGTCATGATAGTCTCCCATCGTTTACAACTCTAACTTCTGCCCACGCATCTTGAGCATGCTGGTAATCTGAATCAACTGATGTCCTTTCCTCTAAGCTAGAAAAGAAACGCGCCTTTAGTGGAAGTGTATCTTCGTCAACCTTTCCGATGTTCATGTACTCATAAGGGTAAACGCCCACTTTTCTAACAAGGAGTTGAAGTCAAAATATTCTTCCGTTATTGGGCAGGCTATTAAGGCATAGCAGTGACTCTAATGAACCCATCATGTTGTTGCATAGAGTCATAAAAAGACATGTTATTTAGAATTAATGCACATGTTACTTTTCTGATGACTGTGCAATGCATGACACCCTGAAGGCATTCGTTACTGCTTTCATTAATAAGATGAGAGTCGTAACCTCGCATGTTATGAAAGAATACAGCAGCTTCCATGTCTTCGGATCAAAAACGTTAGTGAAGATTGCATTTACTGTGCGCTGCTCCTCTGATCTCTTGCCAATAATGTGATCATGGTCTCTTACTGTTGGGATTCGCTGCGCCTGTTGTGAGGCCTAAACCACAAATCCAACTGTGAGTGGCTGGTCATAATGGTTGTTGGTCCTCAGGCGTCATATCGATTAGATAAAATTAGATATTAGAACAGTCATTACGCATTTGCTGCATGCTGCTGTAAAAAATAACTCTTCTATGCGCATTTTGGGCTTCCTGCTATTAATTCGGGTGCTGAATGGGCGCCTTCGACCTGACAACAATCGAAGGCAAATGAACAAATTGATGATTACTCATTAAGACTGTTTTTTCGAAGTTTTTGTGGCGCTGGCCCTTCATAAAGGACCATTGAGTGATTCAAAGTCTGCGTAAACACAATGGAGAATGTTGCAGCCGTTTCAGTTCTTAAAACTAACTTTAGATTCGGGTGGGGGCGTAATTAGTTCTGTATTACAGTCGACAGAAACTTTTTTACATGTTTCTTATGTTCGCTCGCGGCTTGAAAAGATGGCATTCTTGTTAAACTTTTTCTACAGATTTTCTTGTTTGCATGTTCTTTTGAAAGTATGCTGCATAGTTCTACTCATTGCTTCGTATCAATGTGTAATGCGGTAGCCCTGTTGGCGATGACTTCGGAGTATAGTCCAACATCGATTTTTGTCTGGTTCGCCTATTGTTGGGCTGTTCTTGGACACTTTATATTGGCACCAAATTTTGTTTCCTCATCCCATGTGTATACTTAACAGTTATTGGTTTGTTTTGTTCTTCAAACTGATCAATTTATGGTCTACACTAACAGGAAAGGATATTCCATTAAAGTTAAGATCTTTGGGTGTATTTGCGATAGTTTGTCACTCTCTCTGCGTGTTCGCGGACATTGATGCAGCCTTGGCAAGTAACACACCAACATGAAAAACATTTGTCGTCTGAATTCTTTATGTTTAAAACTGCTCTCTTTGAAACCTAAACTCTCGAGGTAGCGGAATGTAAGCCTGCCACTACAATCGGGCATACTTAGCCTGTTTTATATAATCTCTAAGACTTCGCCCTCCTGACCAACCAGTAGCCTATCATTTTAGCTTCATTCGCGGCAGCGTCAAATCTGTGCAAAGCAGTTCGTCTTGCCAATCCTGGTGTTAAGTCATATGAGAAAGATAGTCTGCTGTTTGTTGAGACCAGACTTCTAGAGATTTTCTTCATTTATTGTTAACATAGTCGATTAAAAACAGCTAACATTACTTTAACTGGAGGGGTCTATTGTGAGTTTGCCTGGAACTTGAGAAATAGCATGAAACAAACACCTGCCTGACGTTTGTTGGGTCAATGACTTCTAAATCAATATCATTCAGTGCCTTGATAACCGCTCTCTCTCTCGAGCATTCCTTCAAAAAATTCGTCTTGTCCTTCATATATCTTAGCATGCTGTTTTCTTTTCAAAGCCAACATATTTTTTAAAATTAAAAAAAATACAACGCTTAATCAGAATCAATATCAAGGGTCTTTTTGCGCTTGGACTCATAAACTAAAGTTAAACACCTTTTGGGTTTTAATGGAGCTGTTTAGAACAGATTTTTAAATGCCCTCGTTTATTTTTTTTTAAGCTTTCCCTTTTTTTTTATCTGTCGGGGTCTGGCTGTAGAAAAACTTGCCCTCGCCTTTTTTTGAAGATCAAATTTTTGTCTTTTGTAGTCACAAAATGGGGCCTGAAACGATTAAACCCTTCTCCGTGAGTTTGAGTCAGCTAGCGCTTTTTTTTATTATCAGCTTGAAGGAACTAAGTTTAGCTGTTATTAGTTGAACCATAGCTGGGGGTGTTTTTTGGAGTTTATTTTTTAATTTTTTGCCGGCCGCACTTACAGCTAATGAACACAGGCCGAAGCTAAAAAAACAAACCTCCTAGAGGTAAAGCTGCGGGGCGCCTATGCCCGTTGCAAAGAGACCAACACTCGTTCCGCTGAAGAGCATTTTATAGTCGATCCCCCATATTAACATAAGTAACAGCATTAAAGGCAGCAGAATCCCTTCGTTTGGGTTTTTGCTGTATTTTGAAAGGGTCTTGCCTACTTGCTGCATTTGCTAATTTTTTAATTGGGGGAGTTGGGGGTTTCTACTATCTCTTCTTTTGGGGGGGGCTGTAGGCACATTTGGATAAACCTGAACAGACATCTTTTTATAAAATGAAAATAATTTAGTATAGTAAAATCTTTTAACTGTTATCTCTAATATTCAGCTGCGCATCATATTTTAAAAAACAAATGTACATTAAGGGGTTTATGGGTTTCTTCTTTTATCAATTTGAATTTTTATTCGTCTCTCACAGTTCCCCCCCCCGCTTCCATGCAACGATTACCTCGTGCCCTTTAGGTCAATCCATAAACCGTATTTTGTTGTTAAATAATCATCAAGCCAAACTTTGTGAGATGAAATTTTAGACACAAGTAAACGTTGGCTTCTACACCTCCCGCCCCCAAAATTTTTTCCTTATTTCTCAAAATGCGTAAGGTTTAACCCGCTAGGAGATTTTTTTAGGACTACCCTCAATCGAACATTGTACTTTCGTTTTTTTGGTTAAAAAATTTCACTTCCTCTTTCGAAGGGTTTTTCTTCATCTTCACACGAAATAAAAACCTTTAAGTGAATATCTGCAACACTAAAACAAAAAATTCCATATATTTCTGCCCTGTTTTTGGTATTTAATGATGCGCACGTTTCGTAATATATTACTAATTGTGACTCATAGGGTGCTCAATCACCCTTCAAATTTTAGGTTGCTAAAAAGTCAAACTCTAACGAGATGTCAAAAAATCTGACTTTGCTCCGGGTCGTTGATCTATAACACGTTTGTATTCTTAAAAAATATTCATATGACAATCGTCTTTTAATGCTCCTTGAAATATGGCGCATTGCTTTTAACAACTAAAAATCTAAGGGGATGGAAAAAGCGTTTTCCCCATACGCAAAATTTTACGCTGCATATTTTTTAACGTCTTTAGTTCTGCGGCGCCATTCTATGTTTTAGTGCTTTTTTTTCATTTTCGATTCCCTAAACGCAAGATCACCCTTTCATTCCCGGTTAGCCATAGATCAAAATTTAGGTTAAAAATATGTCTCTTTATGAAAGAAAATATTTTTTGCCCCTAAAAGTTTTATAAAAATTTTTCTTAACGATTGCCCCCCCCAGATTCTGTACACCTGTCCTTTTGGGGGTCGTTGCTGCTTCGAGTTCTTTTTTAAAAGTAATCGCGAAAGCCTGGCACAATCAATTCATCTCTCCTATCGGGAAATTTTTGACAGTAAGAATTTGACTGCATCAATAGAATGGATTTTTTGGAACAATAAATTTTCCGTTTAATTTCCCTTCACGCCATGGGTTTTTCTTTTTTCTTTGCGGGTCAAGAATGAGCCATATGTTTTGGGGCATTTTTTAAAAACAAAATAAAAAAGTTAATTATTTAAAAACATGGCGGGGCTTTGAGGATAAAGATTAAAAGTTTTAGATTCGGAGACGACATAGTGAAATGACCCTTTGGTACAACATCTCTCGGGCCCTCTTTGCGGCGTGAATTAACAGAAAGAAGGTCAACATTATAAAAATTTTTAGGCCAAAACCCCCCCCGAATTTATAGACCCAATGATTTTAAAGTAAAAGAGACCATTTTTTTTTGTGAGGAGCGACCAAGGCAACTTTTCAGCTTAAAACTAAAAAAGACCCATCAAAGTTTTTAGCCGGGGTTCATTAAAATAGACTCAGGGGAAAAGATCAAAATCGCCTTGGTCTTGTTAGACCGAAATTAAGGGGGGAGGCAGTTTCAAAACTTAAAAACACACGAAAGAACCCCGCAGATAACAAATGAAAAACATGGAATTTAAAAATTAAATCAATCAGCGGGGAATTTAATAAATGTAATAAAGCGAATCCGTTTTTTCAGAAGAAACACAAAAGACTATACCGACTCACCGCTACCCATGCGAGAAATAGGGGCCTTGTCATGTTGAGAACCATTAGGGGCGAATTAACAAACAATTTACAAAACTGGGAACTAATAGCATATAAAAAAGAAAAAAAAAACTCTTTTGAGGCTGACGCCCATCGAGGGCCTGATATAAAGAAAGAATAGCCCAAAGACTAAAAGTCTTAAACAAAAAATCAGCAAGACTAGAAGTGACGACTACAAACCCGGGGCCCAAATTACAATCAAGTGAATAGAATAAAAAAGAAAATATCCCGGAAAATTTTAAAGAAGACACAAGCACAAACGAATCAAAGCTGTTTGGCAAGGCGCCAAGCAATTTTAAAACTCCAGGATTTGAATAAGTAATTGGGGTTTTGGTTTTAAGGGGGGGGAGGCCAAATTCGTATACCCCCCTTTCCCCTCCCCCTGAAAAAAGGGGGTAAAAAACACTTATTCTTGCGAATTTTTTAAAAAAAATTAGTGGAAAAAGCCGAAAACCTTTTACCAGAAAGGGGGTTTTTCATTTTTTGTCACTGCAACAAGTAGTTGGCTTTATGGGAGACTTGGAATTAGTTTTTTTAAATTTTGGGTTAGTTTGTAAAAAAAAGGGCCAAAGAATTTATGCCGTTTCCGCAACCTTTTTCTTTCTTTGCCTGCAAAAACCCCCATTTGTAGTTTTATGTTTTGGGTTGGCCGGGAATTAATACTTATTTTGGGGTTTCTTTTATTTTTTATAAATACTGGCTCAAAAATTTAAAGCGTTTTCCCCCAATTTGTTTTTTTGCAAAAAACATTTTTTAAAATTTATTTTTGCCTCCGGACTTCAAAGGTGCTTTAAAAACCTCCCACCCAAAGTTACTTTAATCTTTATTGTCATTTTTCCTTTTATACTTAAAGGGCAAATAAAGTAGAATTTTTAAGGGCTCCTCAAAATTTGCAAGAAATTTTTTTTGTGCTAAAGAGTAAAATATTATTTTTTTCTTTTGGAATTTTTAAAAAAAAAAAAGAAGAAAAATCACTCACCCCCAACCCCAAAGGGCAAAAACCACGACCCTTTTGGCCCCCCGGGGAACATTGTGCCCTGGGAAAAAATTTAAGGAGGTTTCCAGCTTTTATACTTTCTGTCACGCCCCCAAAAAAGGGGGGCCTAACCATGATAAGATCGACTTGTCAAAATCTGTCTTGGTTTAAATTGAATCGTTACAGTTCTTTCAAACCTTTAAATGTCTATTTCGGTTGCAAAAGGTTTAAACGGTTTGTCATTGGAAATGGTGCTTGCATTCAGCAAAATACGTCGAAGGAAATAGAAATGAAATCTATACACTGCCCAAAACCAAAGGATCAGGATGTTTAAATGATGGGCATACGACACTCCACACCCATTGATGCACAAAACACACAAAGTTTAACTGGTTCTGAAAAAACTGCATGGGATACAAACCACACTTTGGGATGCGTCTTTTTTAAAGAGGGTTAAGATATCCAAATGGATTTCTTCCCTTTTTTTAAAAAGGGTGTCAGTCGGGGTCACGAAATGTCAAGGGGCATTGTTATATTTTTAAGATTGAGTGCGGCCCAACGAAATTTTGCATCATATTTTGAAGACTCTTTTTTTTTGTTTTAAAAATGTTTGAACAATAACAACTCAAGACCCCCCTTCGTTTTTAAAATGCTTTTAATAACAATGCGGAACTAGAACGGCCGGGGCTCCATGAAATATTCTACAAAGTCTATTTTTTAATATAAGCAAACCCAAAGGGAGAATAATAAGTTTAAAAAAGTAATAATAAGGCCAATTAGTTAGCCATTAACCATACTGATGGTTATTAGGGTTTTTGCTCGCAAAAAAGAAGCAATAAAAGTAACTTTGACATTGCTCTCAAACTTAACAATGCAATCGACAACAAGTTGACATTAAAACTAAAAAAGAAGAAGTAGGTTACAAATTTTGAGGGAGAGCTAAAAAAAATTTTGGCTTTGCAACGACAGGGGACTTTCATAGTTTTAGAGTTGCGCCGACAAAACTATTTTATAGGGAGAAACCCGCTCGTTTTGCATTACTTTTCATTATCTAGTTCATTGGATGAGCGAGCACTGATAAAAATTTATATAGGGAAGGCCCCAACTTTTTTAAGACTCTTCCGTCGGGGAAAGCTGCATTTGAAATTATGAAATTAACAATTCCCAATTTACATTTTAAAAGATTTTTTGGGGGGGTGGGATCTTTTTAAATATAAAAATAAAAGACAAAGGGGGGTTGGTTGGAAAACCGCACATTTTTTTAAAAATTAAAATATGAAATTTAAAAAAAAATGCGCGGGGGCCCAGAAAACGGATTACATTAGCGCCGTAAGGGTAAAACCTTAGAATTAAAAGATCTGCAGAGTTCGGACTTTGAACAGAAGGGTGGATGGGCGTTTTGTAGGTTTTGAGTACACTAAAGAGGGGTGATTATAAACGCAAAGATTTTGGGCGACAACAAAAAGTTTCCTAAACTAAACAACTGCCAATCAGAGGCAAAAATTTTTGGCCAATGAAAAAAAAATATTTGAAACCTGACCTCAAAGGCACTTAAACCATATTTAAAATGGGAAATAAAATTTAAATTTCATAAGCCTTTTACATATTTTAGCCCCCAAAAAAATTTCAAAAAGCAACCGGCCCCTTTTACATTAAGTCTTATCCCAGCCCAAAATACAAAAGAAATTGAAATAACCCCGTTGGAAAAAACATACATCCCCACAGAAAAAAACAGTTGAAAAAAAATTTCTACAAAATTACAGTTCTTTCCAAACAGAAAATTTGGAGACACGTTCACAAAGATTTTTGAAATTTTTTCTTTTTAAAAAGTGGAAGGGAGGGGTTTGGGCGTTATAATACCTTAAAAAGGAATTTAAAATAGCGGCAAAACTTGACGTTAAAAAAGCCTTAACGTTACCATCGTCGTTCTTTCCAAAAGGGGAGGATAAAGATCATAACAACAAGCAACAAAACAATTTTGACTTTAAAAGAAAAAATCTTACAGAACTGAATTGGAATAATCTTTCACATTTTGGCTCGTGTTTTTATTATACTGAACAAATTTTTTACAGAGAGTAGATAAAAAATAATAACTGGATTAATTAAATTCTGCTAAAAAAACTGAGCGTTAAACTTTTTAAAAAAAAACTCCTCATTTCCTTTATTTGGGGGCAACTGGTTGTGGAAAACAATATTTATCCTCGACCCGTTACAAACAGTTTATCGTTTTAATTTTTATCAATTGTGGTTTTCTGTCCAACACTAAATGGAACAAAGCAATCATGAAAAGGTTTTTAAAGGCAGATACGACAATATTTTGTTGACCCACAAAAACTGAGTGAGGGTTTTTGAACAGTTTTATAGACTGTTTGAGGGGAAAGCAGACACATTTTTTATAGATGACTGCTCAGCAAAAGAGACATATTTTAAAAAAAAAAAACACTTTGTCAAAACTACTTTCAGGGAAGGCAAGCTAGGAAAAGTGTGTGGATTTTATCCAAAAATTAAAATCTTTTAAAAAAACTTTAGAGAACAGTTAAAACTGTAGTTTATTTTTACATAAAGACAAGACTCATTTTAAAATTTTGCGTGAAAAGAGTTATTGAAAAGACCAGGGAAAAAAACCCGATTAAACAAAACAAATCTGAAAAGTTTTTGTAAAATTTGTTTGAAAACGGAAACCCTACACAGTATGTTTGTTTTTAGTAAACGTTTTTTTTTGGTTATTTAAGTCTTCTTGCAGGAACAGAAAACCTTTATTTGGCCCCTTTCGCCCCAAAATGGTTGAGGGGGGAAGGGGGCCCAAATAAGGTTTTCCTGTTTTCCTTTTTGGGGCACTTGTGCGCGCGCGGGGGGCGTGTTCGGGTTGTGTGTGTTTCGCGTGTATGTGTACTGCGTGCGGGCGTGTTTGTGTGTGGATAGTACGCGCTTGTGTGTGTGTGTGTGTGTGTGTGTTGTGGTTAATACATATATACCTTATCCATACCTAGAACTAAGTATCCATCGTTTTTATTTTCTTTTTGCTGCTTCTATCATCCATCTATTTCGTGGGTGTATGCGTGCGGTGCCTGTTGTGTGTGTGTGTGTTTGTGTGTGGTGTGTGCGCGCGTGCTTCTTTTTTTTCCCAAAAGTTAAATTTTTTTCAGGTTCATTGTTCCCTGGTTCTCTCCCCGTCTTTTGTCACGTTTTTTTATCGCTCATAAAAACGACCTTTTGATTCATGAACATCAATATCCTTTCTCTCTGAGTTTAGCTTTCATCCGTCGGGATTCAATTACGCCGAGCAACCAACATCGCAAGTTGAAAAGCGCACGTTTTTAAAAAAGATTTCTGATTAGTTTTTTTTTTTAAATTTTGGAAGTTCCCTGAACAAATAAAACATTATTCAACTTTGTTTTTATCCATTACTCTGACAGTGTTGTGTATGGCAGACAGCATCCCCCCACAATTTGCGCTATCAACTGATCAATTGGAAATAGGGGAAAAAAGGGCAGTTTTAAATTTTAAAAAAAATTTGGGGTTCCTTCAATTGGAAGAAGAGAGAGAGAGAGAGAGAAGAGAGAGAGGAGAGAGAGAGGAGAGAGAGAGAGGAAAAGAGAGAGGTGTGATATGAGTGATGAGTGAGGTGTGTGTGTGTGTGTGTGTGGTTGTGTGTTGTGTGTTGGTGTTGGGGTTTAATTCTTGTTGTGGCTTCAGTTGTATCAGGAATGGGAAAACATCTTTATCTTAAAGAATTAATTTTTGTTTTTTTGTTTCTTTCTTTTTTTTTCCTTGTTTTTTTTTTTTTTCGTCCCCCAAAACACACACGCCACTTTTTTTTTCGATGAAGACAATTTTTCCTTTGCCCCATACATAATAATGATCAGCGACAAACTTTTTTACATAAACTACCCCAGACAAAAAGGGCAAAACAATTAAAGAAAGCATTGAAGTTCTCAATAATGAACAAACAAGCTGCAGTTGAGCGAGAGTCAAATAAAAAAAACCTTTTCACACACACATAAAAAAGAAGAAAAAAAAAAAAAGGAAGGAAAATAGGGGGGTGTACTTTTTTTGTCTATTTTACTTTTTAAAAAACCACACCAACACACGCACACACACGCATGCGCCCCCAACCCCCAAAGCGCGCACGAAAAACAGACAGATAATAGAAGACAAAGTAATAGATATACAATATAGAAGATAACAAAAACGCACGCGCGCATAAACACGCACCCCACACACTAGTACCCTTACCCTTTTTCTCTATTGGGGAAAAAAATTTTCCCCTCTCTCTCTCTCTCTCTTTTCTCCTCTCTCTCTCTCTCTCTCTCTCTCTTTCTTTTTTCCCCTCTCTCTTCTCTCTCTCTCTCTCTCTCTCTCTCTCTCCTCTTCCTTCCCCCCTCCTCTCTCCTCCTCTCCCTCTCCTCGCGCGGCCGCGTGCTATTCGAATGGGGCGTCAGGGCACAAACTTTATAGCCCAAAAAAAATACAGACATGCACAAAACGTCAAAAAACTTAAAAATAAAAGAATGTCCATCATAATAAACAATAGGTTTGCACGATGAGTGGGAAATAAAAAAAATTTCCCCCTTCCTCCTTTTAAGAAGGCCTAGCAAAGAAAAGAAGAAGAAGGCCCAAAAATTAAAAGGAACGGCAAAAAAAAAAAAAAAAAAAACCGTCCCAAAGTAAGAGTGAGTAAATAGGTTATACATGCACAATTGTAGCGAGGGAGTGTTTTAGATCGTGTATGATTTTTTAAAACATAGGGCTAAAAATTTCCGTAACCTCGCCTCGCACAAGAAACGAAAAGGGGAAACGGGGGCAACACGGGGGAAAAAAAATCCGAAAAAGGTAAACAATGGCAACAGGTTTTCCAAAAAAATCTCACAAAACGACTTTTTCCCCAATCAGGAAAACCCTATAGCAAAAGATAAGTCCAAAAGGAAAAATTAAAAAAAAATTTACGCGAGACAAAAGTTCTGTAAAGTCTGTGTGTGTTACGTGTGCGTTTGGGGTGTACGGGGGGCGTGTTTGGGGTGTGTGTGTGGTGTGGGGTTTTGTGTCTGTCTGGGTGTTGTGTGTGTGTGTGTGTGTGTGTGTGTGTGTGTGGTTGCGGGGTGCGTGTGTCGCATGCGTGTGAGTTATTAGCACACGCACACGTGTGGGGTTCGGGGAAAAAGAGAGAAAAGAGAGAGAGAGAGAGAGAAGAGAGAGAGAGAGAGAGAGAGGGAGGGAGGGAGGAGTACCGAAAGCGGGTTACCTTTCATATCGAAGTAATTCTGTAAAAAAGTCAAAGCTTTTGCATTACGTGACACCACGCCATCTAATGAATGTGAACAGAGATTTTCTAATATGTAACTCTTTTCAAAATAAGTTTTAAAGGAAGAACCCGTTTTTGACCCGATTTTTATGCCAGTTTATACATCGCAAAGGGCAACCCGTCATTGGGATAGAACGATTCAGATCTTTTGGGTAATTGAGCTAAACCACGTCAAGATCTCTTTTTTTCTGTTTGAGCGAGTGCACCCAAACGAGTGACATTTCTACACAACAAGGGGCTCCTTACCCCCTTTCTGGGCGACACATCCGGTACCATGTCATGATCACTTTGCCGCCACGACAAAGATCTTTCCTTCAAAATTCGGAATGAAATTGGGGCTAAAGGTTGAGTCACTCGCCAACAGACTTGATAAAAGTAGAAAAATTGCATGATCCAAAAGGGAAAGTCAGGACGGGAAAAAACTCGCAAAGAACTTTTGGGGACTTCGGAACTAGCATTCAAAACTGATGAAATATGAACGAATTGAACAAGCACTCGTTTTTTTTCTTCTCCTGGGGAAAGGTCCAGAATCTCACACGAATGCTGAGTGCGTTTTAAGTCCCCCCCGAGCCATGGACTTCCGCTCCCAATGTCTCCCCGTCCTTGGCCTCCCTTTAAACCTCGGGTATTTGGAGGGCTGCGGGAGATGTTTCCGTTGCCAACGCCTCTGGATGGGCACTTTTCTGATTGTCGGGCACGGAAAATTGGGGTGGGGGTGGGTTAGGCGGTTATGACCTGTCCACAACCGAAGTGATCACCTGCTCGGCTCTTGTCACAGGGGGTGGGGATCTGCCCGCGTATGAGGATTTTTTCATCCACTTCAGTGTTTTCTTGGCCTTGAGATGGTTACTTCAAGGGGAGTTTGGAACGTCCCTTGTTTTTTGTTTAACCCTCCTGGCCGCAATCGCAGTTAATTGCCTGTACATTTTAGTTTCCCATTGTATGACGGGTGTGAGCGTTCTGAAAAGAGAGTGAGAGCGGGGAGCGGGCCATTGGGGTTTTTTATTTTCTTCCTTTTGAAGGCCTGCAGGACAACAAGGCGTCGATAAGAAAGACGACACTATGGAAATATGGGGTTCTTTTGTGGGCGCTTAGTTTGCATGGTCACTACTTCAGCTTGAAGTTGGGGAGTACACCCAGTTGGGAGGGTCTTTGGGTTTTCCTGCCCCCTAATACTTAATTACATTCCCGCACCACCACTTCTACTGCCTTTCCCCGCACAGCCAAAATATATACTGAGTCCCTTTATGGGACTGTTCTGGATTATCCTGATTAGGACTTCTGTTCAGCATCACCTTTCATGTCCTTCTTGTCAAAACCGTGGAGCTGCACGTATCGGGGCCTCTTTACTCCCCCGAGGGTGGTTTAGACAGCGAGGATCTCATGCTTCAGGCCAAAATGTCTTTTGGGGTTTCCTCTCAAAGGAAAACCTTGTCTGATGAACAAAACCCCCTTTTTCAGCCTTTCCTTGTGGGCTGAGACAGTCGGGCTTTCATTGGGGGCTGGGATTTTTTTTGAAAATTGGCCGAGGGGTCAGGGTCTTTGAGCCTCTCCTATACTCAAGAGGTTTTCAGGCCTGTAGCATTTCCCGTTTGGAATAGGGTCGACCGAGGGCCCCCGTGATGACCTGGTCCCGGTTCAGCACCTTACGACCGTAAAAATTGGCCTCCACCAATGGTCCCTGCCATCACCCATACCAAGTACATCTTACTTTTCGGGAAAACACTTCCCCGAGGATTCCCGGCTTCAGCACCCAAGTCGTTCCCAAGCTAAGAGTAAAGCGGGCCTTGGGTCTTGCTTCGTCTTCTCGGGGGGGTCGGGAAAATACATCTCCACCGCAAAAACAGCTCCGGGGGGCTTTCGAAAGTTTTTGGAGGATGGACGAAAAGTGGCTTGTAAATCTCAAAACACCCCCCCCCCCCCCCCCCCCCAAAAAAAAAAAAAGAAAAAAAAAAAAAGAAAAAACGTACACAATTTTCATCTCTCCACCAAACAACAAAAGGCCACCCTGGAGATCAACGGCCACATCCTTCCTGCAGAAGACAATCCAACCTACCTGGGAGTTGCTTTGGACAGGCATCTGACCCGAGGGATACAGACTGGGAATAAGATCATCAGCGTAGATGGCACCTTGCTCACTTTTTGGAAGATCTCCAACAATGTCGTTAATGAAGACAAGGAACAGTGCCGGGCAAGTACACCTCCCTGAGGTACTCCCACTTCCAGCGTCTTCTTGCGGCTGTATGCCCCTTTTACATGGACCCAGGCCTTTCTATGATTAAGGTACTAGGAGATCCACAGGAACATGCAGCCAGATACGCCGCTGTTTTGGAGTTTTAGTCTCAGTCCGTTCTTCCTCACTTTGCCGAAGGCCTTTTCCATGTCTACCCACACGGTCAGAGTGCGTTTCTTGTCCTGGGAATCATCTTCGATCTTCTGGGTCATGCATGCCATTTGGTCTTCAGTCGAGCAGTTTTGCCTGAAGCCAGTCTGTTCTGGAATTATGCTATTTTTTTCCTTTAGATGCCAGTTGAGTCTGGTGTTGATCAGCCTTTCCACAAGTTTTTCCACGCAACTGGTGAGGCTGATAGCCCTGTAGATATCCACCTTTGCACGACCTCTCCCTTTTATTGTGGATAGGTACCGTGTCTGCTTCTCGCCAGCCTTGTGGGACGTGGCCTGTCTTCCAACTGTTGTTGAAGATGGCCAGTAGTTTGTTCTTCGCTTTCATGATAAAATGTTGTAGCATCTCGTTGGTGACTTTGTCTGGCCCAGGGGACTTCTCGTCGTGCAAGGTCTTGAATACGTCTTTAAATTCCCTCATGTTAAAAACTTTGCTCACGTGGTTCTCTTCCGACTTCACACTATTATGCGTCCTCCATTCTCTGTGGACATGATGTTTTCTGTTTTCAGGGATGCTGACGACTGACCTGTTCATAGTTGTTGATAAAACAGTTGACCGCCCTTTATCCAGTCGGGTCTCTTGATTATGATCAATTGTGATCCTGTCCGCCCTCGGGCTCTCGTCGTTTAGGGACCTCACGAGTTTCTAGAGCTTGTTTCCATCTGCGTCAAAGTTGAGTTTTGTTTTCTTCCTCCAGCTTGATCTTACAGCTTGATGTAGGCTCTTTTGTACTTGGTATAGGAGGCTGTGTGGGCAATATTGTTTTCTGTGTTTGGATCATTTTTGTTAACGCCCTGCCTGAATTTGAAAACTTCCCCTTCCCGCTCCTGAATCTTCTGTCCAATGGCCTGTATTCATCGAGCGCACGGGGAAATTTTTTTCATAAGCAATTTCCTGATTGTTTGATTAAACCCTTGCGTACTCTGCAATATTTTTTTCTTTTTTCCCCTTTTTTGGTGTAGAGAAGGAGAGTGCTGTAAACAGCCAAAAAGGGCCTTTTGCAATTCATCTGAAAGTGTTTTTGGTTTTTGTCTGTATGAAGATTGAAACCGGCTTCTAGACACGCCCCCCAAACTGGTTTAATCCCTTTTTTTGGTTTTTTTGGAGAGGTCATCTGGCAAAAGCTAGGTCCGGAGAATAAAAAACCCTTATGTGATAGAAGGGGGGTGGGTTTTTTGGTTTTCACTGGACATCTTTTTTGCCTCCATTTTTTTCCCCCTTTTCCGTCTTCTTTCAACCCCAACAGGTGGAATGGCTTTTAAAAGTCACCAATGATCAGCTTTTATCAAGGGGGTATGTCTAGGGTCTAAAGAACAGCTTTTTTTGGGGGGAGCAGTGCAGTTTATAGATGGAAATGGCAGAATTTTGGATTCGGACCCCCTTAATTTCGCATGTTGGTCTTACCGCTAAAAAATTTCCCCTTTGGGGGGTATGTTTTAACGAGAATCAAACTCCCCCCTCGTTTTTGGGGTTTGGAGCCCTTACAGGGAATCTGTGGGGGGTTTCGGGGGCCCCTTTTGGGATGTATACAACATTTTGTTTTCGATAGAATCTTTCGTAAAGGAAAGTTTTTCTTGACGACCCCTTGGGGCATTCCACGAGGGAGTTAAGGCTTGGGTCTTCTTCTGTGGTTTGGGTGTTCGGGCGTAGTTTTTAAAACCACCGCCTTGAGCCCGCTCCTTGCAACGGGATGGGGTGATCTTTGGGTCGTGGGGGCTGAACCCCCTTGGGCACAGGGCCCAGCACCTCCTGCCGGGCGGGCCCCCACATGAGAGCACCCTCACATGAAAAATGCGAGTTGTCTGTTCAGGGGGTTGGTAACGTTCAGGGCTTTTACGTGCCGTGGCCCTGTGTATCCGATTGGCACGGTTTTTTTTTCCCGATTTTCCCTCATAGGCGATTTACCACCCAAAGGGCTAAAGAGCATCACCTCCCGGGGTTTTATTGAAGGCTTCTCCTTTACAGCCTTGGGATTGGGTCTCCCATCTACCTGTTCCCCATTGGGGGGCCCACCCGGGTTTTGGGTTTCTAAAGGGGCCCGGTCCGCAACCACCATTTCACAAGGAATTCCCGCACTCATTTCTAATTAACCCCTAGCGGAGCTTGGTTCCGGCATTGGGGCATTCAGAGGCCCAAAAGGCCCTGTTGGGCCCCACGTTGTATATAAGGGCTAACCTCCCCCACAGACACCGCCTCGGGAAAAGCTCTTTTGACAGGCGAAAAGGGTTCCCCTTTTTCTTTTCCCCTTTGCTTCCCCTTAACAGCAGCCCGGTCCTCGATAAAACGCCGCCCGCGCTCCCGGTGCCGTACAATTGGTTCATGCTGTCGGGGTTTTGGGAGACTTCCTTCTGATGCTGCATGGTCATACGTCTTGAAGGATGTGGTCGGTTGTCATTGGTCCCTCACCACAAGGGCACTCTCCACCGTCCCAATCCAAATTCTGGGTAATGGTGGAGCCGGGGGTTTTTGTCCATCCCAGGGGAAAATTTGCCCTTTTCCCCCTCCCAGCAAAAGTATGTGTCTTCGGGTTGTGTTTGGGGTGCTGGGGCGCCACTTTATTCCGCTTGCCTTTTTTTAGTTTGTTTTACTATACACCAGGGGGTGGCCCGCTCCTTTTGTGCACCCTCTTTTGCCAGAATTCCCCCTTTTTCGTTCCCCTGAGCCCAATTTTGCTGGACCCCTTGTATCACCACTTTCCCCTTGGACCAGGGCAACAAGGGTGAAAATAAAATGGGTTTTTCTTTGCAGCGGGATTTTGGGGGGTTTGGGGCATGGAGAGAGCGCTGAGAAAACCACACCCTGCCCGTTTTCTTTGGGGTTCTGCGAGACTGTTGTGGCTGTCACAGAGAGCTTCTCGCTCACTCGGAAGATGGGGGGTTGTTCCTTCGATTGCAATTTCTTCATCTCCTCTTTGTATGGGGAAGATTCCCCTCCACCTCCCTTGTTGCTTTTTGTGGGGGAGCCATCTGTAAGACTGGTCCAATCTTTCCCGGGGGTATGGGTGCAGAGTATCCGGCCAGGGTTTTTCCCTTTGGGTTCGGACTTGGTTCCCCCTTCTCCACTCCCGGGGAAGCTGGGGAGACGTTGGGGAAGCCTGCCTCTTCGAAGATGGGTGGGTGACATTGCCCCTGTAGGTTTGCTTCGGGTTTTGATCAAACTGGGGTTTGTCTTCGGGGTCTTGACTGGTGATGAAACGGGGGCCCCTTTTAGCGGCTCTTTTGAGTCTGCTTTTCTGTCGTTCCGGTGGTTTTCAAGGGGGTTGAATTTTTTGAGAAATTGGGAAAGGGTAAACAGGAATTCGCTTTTTTTTACAGCCATGTTTTCCCCTGTGATGAGATGGCGGGGGGAGGTGGGGGGGGGGTATTTTTTTTTTTTTGACTTGAATATTCCCGTAATTCTTGTTTAAAAGATTTGTATTGTCATTAGAAAATGTTATTGTATTGTTGGTTTTGTGTACAAATCACTATTTGCTTGTAACACTGCAGGCTGTGTCAGTCTTCAGGCATAGATGTAAACATAAAATCTTCTAAATTGCGACACGGTTTCAAGTTTAGCGATCATACGCACTAAACGCACTGCAGCTGCTAAAGTTAAGTCTCCATTATGAAGAGAAAGTCCATCCTTGGTAGAAAGGTAAAATTTCTTCTTTTCCCTTCTTCGGCTGTCCATCTGAAAACAGAGAGACATAAGTTATTGAAGTATAACAAATGTCATGCAGAATACAATACTCACACATGCTCTCTCTCTCCCTCTCTCTCTCATCTCTCCTCTTCCTCTCCTATCGACTCTCGTCCCCTCTCTCTCCTCTCTCTCACTCTTTCTCCTCTCTCAAACAAACACACTACACCACACACACACACACCACACTCACACACACACACACCTTATACAGCACACACACTCACACACATATTCTCTCATCCCCTCTCTCTCTCTCTCCGCCTCTCTCTCTCTCTCAGATCTCTTCTCTCTCTCTCTCTCTTCTCATGTTTGGATAAATCAATCAAGTCAAATCAAAAACACTTTATATCTACTTCGAGTAATTAAAGTGGCTAAAAAAATGCATGTCATGACATCCTATATTTACAGATTACAGCAATAGTGCATTACAAAACAAAATTATGACATACACCTATAAGATCCCTCTACCCCCCCCCCCCCTCTCCTCCCCCCCATGAGTGGGGATCTTTTGTTATGAAATGATCTAGAAAGGGAAAGAAGAAAAAAACTGCCAATCATCAGCGTTAGAGGTCCTTTAATACATCATCGAGTTTTCCGTTTTCAACACTATAAGGATGTTAATTTCTGATTTGGTTCCGAGGCCCTTCTCATGTTAAAACTAAAACTTTCTTTACGGAATTTGGTTGGTTCAGGTATACAAAACTAGCCTGCCTGTATTGTCTACTCACACTTGATCCTACAACGATGAACCTTGTTGGAAGCTGCCTGGTCTGATTCACGCAGAGATGAAAGTGACCTGGATTATAACACAAAAGTTCCCTTGCTTCGAGAAAACGGCTTCTTTTACACAGTAACTATTAACTACGCTTGTGCTATTGTCTCGTAAACCTCACAAGCGCCATACTTCTGATTTACGGTATAATAAGTTCTCGATGTACATTCAATTTTACCATTTTTAATTATGAATATCCCAGTTGGGCTTGCGCCTATGTTGTTGGCCTCTTCTACTGCGCGAAATGTTGGGGTTATCGAGAATATTCATCCATGTACCAGATGTTATAGACTTCCTGCTGAATCTATCAAGCTGCGCATAATTTTTTTCACCATTAGCTGCCTGGCAATAACGCTCTTATCCAGAACGAGCCCTATGTTGTGATACCTCTTGACTGGAACTGCGCCCCATGTTCGAGCATAGTTACTAACTGAAGATCACAGAAAGACTAGAAAACAGGGAACGGTTTTCAAGCGAATCTTTAAAAAAGGAGAGAAAAAAAGAGCAAGATCAAGGAAGCGTGTAGTGGTGTGCAACGCGCTGGAATCATCATATAAGTGTATATAATTGTAAAACTACACGTGTTCAGCACTACCTTACTCTTTTGTAGAGTGTGCACTTTCGTATGCTTTGTTTTCGTTTTCAGAAAGGCAGACACGATCTGAAGTTGTTTTTTTTAAAGAATTACTATTCTCTGTGGAAAACGGAACTGAATAGGCAGAGAAGTGGTTGCCCAAATGTGATCGAGAGTTTCAAGGGACAAAAACGGATAATACTAGTACTGTCTGAACGATTAACTTCCTACAAAAGATAAACCTATATCAACACGCCCAACGCCCTAAAAAAAGACACTACAAACAAGTGGATACAATGACAAATTACAATACAACCCAGACAACAACACAAATAAAAGCAAAAAAAATAGGAAAACAAAATCAATGGGATAAACCCCCCATACGACGGGAAACTCAAACAAACTAGGGAAAGATTCTTCAAAATCCTAACAACTTCATTCCAAAAGACACAAACTTGCCCAAAATATTTAACAAACACTGGTCAAACTATCGGACTCATGATGCACAACCTCAAAAAACCTAATTGACGCTCCAACAAAAAGAAAATCAACACAGCTAAGAAGGTGAAGAAAGGAAATCTTGAATGCAACCAGAAAGGAGCAGTGCCCACAAAGAACAATAAATATCTTCACAACAACATTGTATATCAGGCACTGTGACATCAGAAAATGAAAAAGAAACAAACATGGGATAACTGAAAACACTTCAAACCAATATACAACCATACACAGTCCATTTAAAAAGAAAAATAGAAAAACCAAACAGAACTGACAAATATATCTGGAAAACCCTTAAGCCCAAAAACAAGCTACAAATATTTCCTGGAAAATCATAAAAAGAGCATTAACTATCCAGCAATTTTTCAAAAAGACAAACCTATGGTTTTAACAGAAAAATGGTTAATACTATCAAACCACACTTAGCAACTTAAACACCAAACAGAACATAGTAAACAACTGCAGGACATAAATGAAATCGTTGTTTGTAATACAAACCCAAAAGCAAAAACCTGAAGCCCCCAAAAAACAAAACGTGCAGCCAACCCCGCACGTGCAAACAACCACAAACGGGAGCCCCAACGCTATATAACCTGGCGGTGGGCAAACCAAAAACCATCCTGAGTAACAGCGCAACGCGCTCGAAACAAATTATGCAGATATTTTAAGATTCCTTCTTTTTTCTTGTTTAACTATATATATATATATATATCATAAATGATATATATATATATATATATAAATATATATATATATATATATATACCAGTGTAAAATAGAATTTTAAAATGGAAAAAATTAAAAACCACAAGCTTGTTTTCAAGCTAGATAAACGCCTCCTCAGGTATACAATTTGGCACGCCACCGGTTGTATTATACAATGTGGTGTGGAGCGTGTGAGCGCAGTGCTGCGCACGTGCCTGCCGTTTTTTTTTCCTTTTGTTGGGGCGCGTTCTGGGGGACGTCCACGAATGGTGCATTGACAAAGATTCCATTTATGCCCTGCAATTGTTTATCAATCTACTTTAGAGTTCAGGATTGCGAGTGGGGTTTACATAATATCAACCACTTTTTCTGTAGTACACAAATTGCATTTTTTCGAAATGTTAGTGGCTGATATTATTAAAACCCCACCTAGCATCCCTGTACTCTAAAGTAGAAATGATAAACAATTGCAGGCAATAAATGAAATCTGTGTCATGCACCATTCCGTGCTCGACCCCCCCTGACGCGCACCAAAAAAGAAAAAAACCGCAGGCCAAGAGCCGCACGCACAGAGCACCACACGCTCCACCACCACAAAAATATACACCGTTGGCGTGCCCAAATTGTATACCCTGAGTAGAGCATTTTTTATCTAGCTTGAAACAAGCATGTAAGGTTTTAAATTTTTTTCCATTTTAAAAATTTCAATTTTTAAACTGTATGTCCCCTCCCTACATGTTGAGCACCTTAGCGTTCTAGTTGTGCTTAACTCTAGATTTTTATATATATCTAATATATATATATATATATATTATATATATATATATATATATAATATATATATATACTATATAATATATAAATGATTAAAGTAAATCTTAAAAACCCGGGATGACAGGCTTGTTTCGAGTCCTTCTCCTCTCTTCAGATCCCGTGTTCAATCCTCCTGCTACGGACCTCAATCGTATATATGTTATGGGGGGGGGGGGAACTGTGGGTCCATTGTTGTTGGCACGTGTTGTGCAAGGGGGGCCCTGTCAAGGTTGTAAGGCTTTCTTTAATGGGTATTACTGTAAGGGGGGGGGGGGTCCTATTCAGGTTTGCTATTTTATACTTGTTGATAGAAAATTCCCTTGTTCTGCAACGCTACGATTTCAACACTTGTGTTCATAGTTGCCATACTAGGTTTGCACAGAATCATCCATGTCCAGGACGGGAAAAATCGTGATGGTATTGCTTAAGTGCACTAAGTTGATGTATTATTAGTCAGGCTTATCACACCAATGTAATCTAGCACTCATACACCATATGCACACTCATGCGCACCCAACCATTCACCTCTCTCTGGAATGGGAGTCCACGCATTCGAATTCTCTCCTAACACGACTGAGAACCAAGAAATACAATTTCTATGCTACTTATAATTAATCAATACAATAATCAAATTACCCACAATGAAATAACAAAACATAAAAGATCAATACCTCCTAAACCGGTATAATAAAAAGACTTCTTACCTGCCAGTTTTCACACACACAACCACGCTTTCACACCACACCACAGTTTCTAGAAAAAAGTCTCTTCACTCTTCCTTCAGCACTGCCTCGTGGTTGATGCCCTTGGTTGACTGGCTCTAGGCTTCATGGACTGGGTCTTCGTGTCGTCTCTGGATATCGAACGTCGAACTCTTCGTCGTCTTCTTCACGCCACCTCTGGTTCAAAATTCAGTTGTCTGTCTTCCCCCAACTCAGGGCTTCAACTTAGTTTCCTCTCTCCACTTGTCTTCCCCCTTAAACTTTTTATAATTAATAATTTAAATTAAACCCTAGACTTAGCAGTCTCTTCTATCCTCCCAACCACGTTTTCTCTTCGTCCCTTTCTCTGTCACTGCTCACATTCCTCATCCTCTCTCTCTCTCTCGTCCTCCTCAGCCTTCTCTCTCTCCTCTCCTGGTGTTGTTCGGCTCTCACTTGTTCGCCCTCAGTTTTATATAGGGAGGGAAACAAAGATCCCCCTTCGGGCCATGCCTTTGTTCCAACGCAGCTTCTCAAACCCCAATTCACAAGTAACCCAGAATTCTCCATTCGCTACATCTCCCACACATCAGCATTTACACACATTCACCTACCTAATTGATTAGCAAACACACACTTAGCCCCAGATCGACAGCGGGGGGGAAAATTCCCGCCGGGGGACGGAGTGGGGACTTAACACAGTAATTATCTAAGGAGGGCTACGACTACCTCCACACGCATTCCAGCCAGCCTGACAATAGAACCAACACAGTGACCCACGCAATACCAGCCGACGAATCCAAGACTCCTGCCTTCACTGACTGGAGACACAAGAACCTCAGCTGACTGAGCATATTGCACGCACTTAGAGCCCGAGTCGTAGTGGTTACATCCCTACCCCCTTTCGCCACTGCAAGGTCCGAACTCGCTCCTAGGTGTGTTTGTCATCTTCGCCCCCTTCACACAGTTTCGGCCGTGGGCGTGGTAGTACCCTGGTTAATTGACAATTACCTTTTTGTATACCACGTACTAGTGCCAGGGGCCCAATCGTCTAATGCCTTTTGTGAGGGTAACGCTCCTGACAATTCCCCCACTCGAAGACATGCCCTGCATTGGCTAAAACTTAACATTCAAGGAGATGAAACTGCAAATTTTTCCCAAGTTAAAACCACTGCTAGAATCGGCCTCCTCATAAGCCGACTTACAAACAACCAGAGAACGCACGCAAGCTTTGGCTGCAACAAAAATTATAGAGAAAAATCAATACATACACTCTATCAAAGCAAATATCAACATAAATCTGAAATCTCCACCAGCTCAAAAGTCGTGTGGCCATATGACCATTATGTTCTACGGAAATTCTCTCCCCTTCAATTCAGTACACGTGGTCCCGCCACCAGCCACATCACGCATATACGCACACTTGCAAAAGACACACGCACCCACAACCCAGTTTTCCCCGACCAATTATTTTGCCTACGGTCCCGTCACCTCTTTTCTTCACATCTACCCCACGTTGTCGTACCGCGCGACATGTGTTGCAAATGCGCACAAAACCCTGAATCCCCCCAAAGATAACCGGCCAGTAGTACTCCGCGTCAACTGTCTTTAGGTGAAGCCTTCTTACCGAGATGGCCCGAGGCTGAACGTCACATGTTTTTCTGACATCACCGCCTTTCTGCGCTTCGTAGCACAGACGAACAGTCTTATTGTCTTCCCCAACTCATAGTGATGAAAGTTCGGTACAATACCCCATCCCAATATCTCAAACCCAATGGTGCCTCCTTTCACACCTTTTCTTCTGTCCTGTATTTATTTATTACCAATTCCACCTTTAGGCAATCCAGGAAATTAATTGCAGCTGGTGATCATGACATAGTTTCACCTAGAGAGCAACTATTCAACTTTTTCGAAGAAAAACCTCCTAAACGTACCATCAGACTCTGGAACCAAGCAGATTTACCAAAATTGCGCAGGATACTCATGATTTCAGTCGTCTTTTTGAGGTCCCATAGTGTTAAAGATAATGTCAGGACCTTTGGAAGTGTTAAAAACTAATTGGAATTTATATGGATGACAACATACCTAACTAAAATAACTTCAAGCAAGAACCACCAGCCATGGATTACTACAAAAACTAAACGTTTGTTGAGAAGGAAACATCGTTTCTTTAAGAAATTGAAACTACATCCTAATTCAGAAAGATTACTGGTTAGGTATAAACAGATTAAGAGAAGGTGTCAGAGAGAATGTAGACTTGCTCACTCCAATTATGTTAATTCGATGATTCGGAAGGTGATCATCAAAACAAGAAATTATGGTCTTACATAAGGAGTAAGAGACAGGACAACATTGGGATTTCAGACCTGAGAAACAACCAGAATAACCTAATACAGGACCCCGAAGGGAAAGCAAACTTATTAAACAAGCAGTTTTGTTCAGTTTTCTCAAATCCCAAACCTTTAATTAACTTTAGACTAAAGGATGGTGATAAACTCCCTGAAATGCTAAAATCAAAGTAACAAAGCAGGAGTATTTAAGTTACTGACCATATTCATGAAAACAAAGCTACTGGTCCCGATGGCGTTCCTGGCAAGCTCTTAAAATTATGTGCCAATGAATTGAGTGAGGTATACCAATTACTTTACCAAGCTTCACTGGACCAGGGAGTAATACCTGATGAGTGGCGAGATGCGAGCATTGTTCCCTTATTCAAAAAAGGGTGACAAACAAAAGCAGAGAACTATAGACCTGTATCTCTTACATCCATATCAGCTAAACTACTTGAACACATAATTTTATAGTAGCATAATGGACCATCTTGACAAATATGACTTCTTAAATAACGCCCAGCATGGTTTTAGACAGCGAAGGAGTTGTGAGACTCAACTTATAACAACTCTCAATGATTTTAGTAACTGTCTTAACAACAGACAGCAAATAGATGCAATTTTATTAGATTTTTCTAAAGCCTTTGATAAGGTTGACCATGAGGGCCTGCTGCTTAAATTAGAACACATTGGCATTGGCGGTTCTTTGCTAAAATGGGCCAGATCATTCCTCGTTGGGAGAACGCAGAAAGTTGTTGTGGAAGGGTCGTCATCCCATTGTAAACCAGTCTTGTCAGGTGTAACCACAGGGAACTGTTCTGGGGCCTTGTTTTTCTTAATTTATATAAATGACATAAGTAGAAATCTCTCTCCTGGAACTACTAAAAGGGCTTTTTGCAGATGACAGTTTAGTATATAGACAATCAGAAGCAAGAATGATACACGCATTCTACAAGAGATCTAAACACTTTACAAGAGTGGGAAAGAACTTGGAAAATGGAATTTCATCCCCAAAAGTGCCAAGTGTTGCGTATATGTAACAAACGCTCACCAATTAGATCAGATCATTCTATTCATAATACTATTCTTAAAGAAACTAATGCTGCAAAATATTTAGGCGTGATTATAGATAGTCGTCTCAAATGGAAAGAACATTACAATTTAGTATGTAAGAAAGCAAATAACATCTTAGCTTTCTTATACAGGAATATCAATGACTGCCCCCAAAAGGTTAAGACGACTGCTACAAAACACTGGTTAGACCAGTACTGGAATATGGTTGCTCAGTTTGGGATCCTTACCATCTAAAGGACATGATAACCTTGAAAAGATTCAGAAGAGAGCAGCACGGTTCGTAACAGGGAACCACATCAGAAAAAAGGGGAATACTAGAAAGAACATGAGGAAATTAGAATGGAAACCCTTAGAAGAGAGAAGAGCTTTTATTAAACTTAACACCTTTTTCAAAGGCAGAGCTAAAGTAATTGATATTCCAATGGAACAACTAATTATTGAATTAAAAGTAGCACCAGGAGTGGCGGTCAATGTTATACCATACCTGCATCAAATATTGACAGCCACTTACATTCTTTTATCCCATTTTCTGTACGGCTGTGGAACTCACTGCCGGGTGCCATCAAGATTGCCACAGGTGCAATCTCATTCAAAAAACAGATTGATTCGACAGTTTTGAGATCTGCATACTGACGTTTTTCTATTTTACTTCCCAGATATTTTATTTGAATATCGAGTGCGACCCCTGTTGCCAAGTTTGCTCCAGGGGCCAACAGTCTGAGTCGCACTGTTTTATGTTATTTTATTCTACTTTTTAACATGCGCGCTGGTGACCTACTCGTTTTTGAGTGAAACCAGTATTTTAGGAAGAAGAAGAAGAAGTATGAGCGAGCCTAAGCAATTTTCTAAGCGAGTAATCGCCCTTTTGTTCTGCTTGTAAGTGATGGGGTTAGTCTCACCGACACGCTCCAGTGCTTTCTGGAGTGTGTGACCGCCTGGGCCTTTCTCTCCCGTGACTCCTTTTCCCTGATTCAACACAGAAATCACGGTCTGGGCTCCATACCCACGTGCTCCTGGGATGTTTCCAATCACCAGATCATAGGAGGCTTTGGAACAGCCAACGCCTGTACAACTCCACTATAGAATGGTGTAGCAATAAACACCTGGGCCGTTCTGAATTCTGCTACTGTTCCATCTATTTGTCTGCACCTCTGTGTTTTACCTGTGAATTGTCCCTTCCAACCAGGGACTCCTTCACCATGACACCAGTGCACCCAGAGTCTCTAATGACATTAACCACATTTTTCCCTACTCTGCCTTTGTGCACATCCATGTTATCGCCTGAATCTGTGAACACACAGCACAATCCAGACAAAATAACCCTGTCATCTTGTTCATCTTTTTCTAACCTGCCTCTCTCTTGGCCTGATCCTCATTGCTGCAGCTTTCTGTGACTTAAATATACAATCCCTAGCCAAGTGCCCTGTCTTCTTGCACAGAAAACAGGTACGCTCATTCCTAGCCACGTGGCAAATTGGTTTTCACCCTTGTTTGCTCACGTGACGCCGTGGGCCTACGGGTGTGTACTACTGACTCATTATGTGAGTCATGTGCTGGCCTACCGTCCTCTGATATGCCTCCAGGCCCTCTTCTTGTTGAGGCAAGTCGCGCCTCGCTTCTCGGTAACCTCTGCTGCTTCAAGTACTTCAGCTATTGTCACGACACCCCTCTCCTTGAGGTGTATTGTGAGGCCCGGCCCACAACCGTCAAGTATCTGTTCTTTCATCACCAGTGTCTCGAGGCCTTCAAAATCACAGTCCCCTTCACTCAGTTCTATCCACTTGTTAAAGTAATGATCTAGTCTAACTCCGAACTGTGTGTATGTCTCACCCTGTTCGATTCTCGCCTCGCGAAACTTACGCCTAAAACCTTCTTCAGTCAAATCATACGCCTTTAGTACTGCTTGTTTCACCTTGTCAAAATCTCTCTGATCACCTTTGGGTAAGGTGGAAACTGTGTGTAACGCACGACCTGTCAACAAGGCAGACAGGTTTATTGCCCAGTCATCTTCAGGCCAGCCCCCGTGCTCGGCAAACGATTCAAACCGACTGTATAGCATCGATCGAATCAGTTTCTTCTCTGAACAGTGGGGGTTTAGGTCTAGGTGCGCAACTTAGTCTGCGGCCTACTGACTCAGAACTGGGGTCGATTTCACTACGATTTTCAGATTTTATTCTTTCCAACTCAATTTGTTTGGCTAGAATCTCCGATTCCGCTTCTGCTCTCGCCCTCTCTGCATCTCCTCTTGCTCTGGCAGCTGCACTCTCTGCATCTGCTCTTGCTCTGGCAGCTGCAATCTCTGCATCTGCTTTAGCCTTTGACGCAGTGGTTTCTGCCTCTATACGTTCCTTTTCAAATTTCCTTCTTTCAGCCCTTTCATCTCTCTCAGTCTTCTGCTGAGATTCAATGAATCTACGCAATTCCTCTCCTGTATATCCCATTTTTTTCCCCAAACTTACCAGTTCCGCAATGGGAGTAAAACTTTCTTCAGCCATTTTCTTTTCTTATATGTTTTAGCACCACTAAAACAGTTACGCTTATAAACCCCGTAAAAGTTGGTACACAGTTTATCTACTAAACGTTACGAGTACACCAACCAATGGTAGTGTTCCTAACACAAAGGAGCCTTAATCTTAAACCACAGCTTCTGTGAGAGTTAAGACTAGAACCTCGTTCTTCGTTTCTCTGAACGACCTCTGATTAATACAACCACCCTACACACAAAGTCAATACTCAACACTCAAAGAACTAAAGGAAAAAATTAGAAAAGCTAATTATAATTGCCTTTAGTGGACGCTTCGCCCCAGTACTACTCTAGTACTCACTTTGTTTCCCTCCTGAAACTAATTTGGGCCATGCAATCCTGACAGGCTCGCACTTTGTCCAGGACGGGGGAAATCGTGATGGTATTGCTTAAGTGCACTAAGTTGATGTATTATTAGTCAGGCTTAAACACACCAAGGTATCGTTGCACTCATACACGCATATGCACACTCATGCGCACACCAAACATTCACCTCTCTCTGGGAATGGGATGTCACGCATTCGTTTCTCTCCTAACACGACTGAGAACAAGAAATACAATTTCTATGCTACTTATAATTAATCATGTACAATCAAATTACACACAATGAAATATCAAAACATAAAAATCAATACATCCTAATCCCGGTTATAATAAAATGACTTCTTACCTGGCCAGGTTTTCACACACACAACCACGCTTTCACACCACACCACAGTTCTTGAAAAAAGTCTCTTCACGTCTTCTTCAGCAAATGCTTGATGGTGATGCCCTTGGTGACTGGCTCCAGGCTTCAGGACTGGGTCTTCGTGGTCGTCTCTGGGATCTCGACGTCGAACTCTTCTTCTTCGTCTTCTTCACCCACCTCTGGGTTCAAATTCAGTTTGTCTGTCTTCACCCACCTCTGGGCTTCAAACTTAGTTTCCTTCTCTTCCAGCTTGTCTTCAACCCTAAGACTTAGCTGTCTCTTCTATCTCCCAGACCACGTTTCTCTCGACCCTTTCTCTGTCCTGCTCACTCCTCTCCTCTCTCTCTCTCCTCTCTCCTCAGCCTTCTCTCTCTCTCTCTCCTGGTGTTGTTCTGCTCTCACGTTGTTCTCCTCATTTATATAGGGAGGAAACAAGGATCCCCCTTCGGGCCATGCCCTTTGTCCACGCTGCTTCTCAAACCCCTAGTTCACAAGTACCCTGAATTCTCCATTCGCTACATTCTCCCACACTCAGCATTTTACACACACACCTACCTAATTGATTAGCAACACACACTTAGCCCAGATGGACATCGAAAATTCCGCCGACTTCGGTGGTTACTTAACACAGTAATTATCTTAAGGAGGGCTACTACAACCTCCACACGCATTCAGCCAGCCTGACAATAGAACCAACACAGTGACCCACGGCAATACCATCCGAACGAATCCAAGACTCCTGCTCTTCACTGACTGTGTACACAAGAACCTCAGCTGACTGAGCATTTAGCACCGCACTTGGAGCGCCGAGGTCGTAGTGGTTACATCCCTCCCCCCTTTCGCCACTGGGCAGGTCCGAACTCTCTCCTAGGTGTTGTTTGTCATCTTCGGCCCCCTTCACACAGTTCGGCCGTGTGCGGTGGGTAAGGTACCCTGTTAATTGGTCAATTACCTATTTGTATACCACGTACAATGTCCCTTTGTCTCCAAGCGTCTAATGCCTTTTGTGAGGGGTTTCACGCTCCTTGACAATCCACTTTTCTGTTGTGCACAAATTACATCTCTTTGTGCTATTATTATATAGCACAAAGAGATGTAATTTGTGCACAACAGAAAAGTGGGTGATTCTGTGCAAACTAGTATGGCAACACTGAACACAGAGTTGAAATCGTAGACAGTTGCAGGCACAAAAGGAAATTTTTATCAACAAGTATAAATAGCAACCCTGATAGGACCCCCCCCCCCCCCCTACAGTAATACCCAATAAAGAAAGCCTACAACCTTGACAGGGCCCCCCTTGCACAACACGTGCAACACAATCCAACTGGACCACAGTTCACAAACCCAAAACACATATATACGATTGAGGTCAGTAGCAGGGGATTGACACGGGATCTGAAGAGAGGAAGGACCTCGAAACAAGCCTGTCATCCCGGTTTTTAAGATTTACTTTTAATCATAATTTTAGCTGCTCCCGCATGGTGTAGCACTTTTTCAAAAAAAAAGCCGGAACGTATATTACCAGCTATATATATATATATATATATATATATATATATATATATATATATATATATATATATATATAATATATATATATATATATATATATATATATATATATCCTGAGGAGAGCGTTTTAGCTTGAAACAAGCTTGTAGGTTTTTAATTTCTCCATTTTAAAATACCTATTTTAAACTGGTATGTCGCTCCCTACATGGTTGAGCACTTTTAACGTTCTGGGTGGCTTTTTAACTCTGATTATATATATATATATATATATATATATTATATATATATATATATATATATATATATATATATATATATATATATATATATATAATATTCATCATCATCACAGACGTGCCTAACTAACATATATAGGAACGATTTCCGTTCGTCCCTTTTTATCTTTCCAGAACAAGAATCAGAACACATTTTCAGACAATTTACGCATGATGACATTCATTGCTCACTTCCAGAGCTCACCAACACTCACATCATTATGATACTCTATGGAAAAAAGATAAGAAACAGCGTTTTACAATAATGCAGTGATTTAACTAGGTTATTATTTTTTTTTCCAATCACATATCAGTATACTTATTCTTTCTTCTTTCTACTCACTCCATTCTCCTCATCCTCCTCTCGACTCACATTCACTAATAACAACATCCTACTGTCACCCTGTGTCTGGTCAAATCATAAGATGTATCAATGAAACAATCAAATACTTTTAGGCTTTTTCTAAGCACTGGAAAGTTCCTAACCATCTGTGGAAAAGAACAACTTCATTAATTCAAATCCTGATTTCAATTCAATTATCAACACATACCCGACTGCCAGCAAAGACCTTCCTTCAGTCTCCCTTCGGCTCTCTGAAACTGTTGCTTGGCAGGTAGCTCTGCGGAACTGAAGGTAAATCTTCGCTCAACTGACTTACACAAAACGCAGGTGAGTAGCTGTCAGGTCAACAGGCCAACAGGTTTTACAGGTTTACCTGTTCCCCTCAACGTGTCCCCAAAATGTGGGACCTGACGAAATACAGTCACGAACTGTGAATGACTCACGTCATCTTCCGTGTGTGTTTGTAGCAATTGAGAATGACTTACTTCATCCTCCCTTTGTGTTTGTAGCAATTGTGAATGACTCACTTCATCTTCCCTTTGTGTTTGCAGCAACTGTGAATCACTCACTTTACCTTCCCTTGGTGTTTGTAGTAACTGTGAATTACTCATTTCATCCCCCTGTTTGTAGTAATTGTGAATCAATCACTTCATCCTCCCTTTCTGTTTGTAGTAACTGTGAATTACTTCATCATCCCTTTGTGTTTGTAGCAA
>CM031606.1:96743752-96763752 GCA_018398815.1 Conus ventricosus
GATTTTATGTGAAGAAAGGAGGACAGGTGCAGCTCAGCAAAAGAGACAGGCAAGGAAAGCCCACGCCAGCAATCAACAACAGGTTTCTCACATTCCCTGTCCAAGCTGTCACTGCATATTCCGTGCACGCGTGGGCTTGATCAGCCACCTGCGTATCCACAAATCATCTCACGCTCCTCAAACCCAAGGTGAAGTGGTTCTGGTTGGCTCGACAGACGAATAACACCAGTTTATATGCTGTCTCGACTTAGAATATAAAATTGCAGTGCACAAAATCGAAAGTTCAAAACGCTACTTAAACTTTCATTCCAATGGTTGCTGATTTGTTGGTGTCACGAGTTTGTCACGAGACCTACGACGTTTGACCCAACTGGGGTGGCGGAATTATTCATTTGTTTATTATCGTTGTTGTTGTCACGTGTCCGTCCCTTAGTGTGGCTTGTGGTGCGGTTGCACCTTGGTGTAGTTCAGCTCACGTTCGGTTGCTTTCTCTCTCTCTCTCTCTCTAATTCCACTGCCCGTGCTATTCATCCTGCAGGTTCACGGGTGGCTGGTACCTTTCTCTCGAACTTGCTGTCTATCGGCCTCTCGCCTGTCTTTTTACCTGTCGCACGTGCTTCATTTCTTTTAGTTTGGAGTATGCTCACTCTGTGACGTAGCGTGGCATGTTGGCCGCCATCGCTGAGGGAGGTTTGCTTTTCACTCGAGCGGAAGATGTCTCTGGGAGCGCCTGCTCCGGTCTTGGTTCTTCACCTTATCGTCGAAGGTACAGTCGGTATCTTCAATTCCTACAGTCGGCCTGTAGGAGAGGGACATCACTTCTTCTTTTTTCCGCATCTGCGCCTCTGTCCTCTCGACTGGACAGAGGGCAGAGAGAGTCGTTTGACCCGCCTCTTCGGGTCACCCACGGGTAGCTGGTAAGCATCAGTTTCGTGGTTTGTTTGTTTTGGTTTGTTGTGTTAGCCGGCTTATTCTTCCCTTTTGCGCATTTTCTTTTGTTTTCAAAATTGTAAAAGAAATATTGTTTGAGACCTTTTTTCTGGTTAATTCAGTCTTTAACCTGGCCATCCTAAATTATATCCAAAATTCTTTTCTCCTGTTTATGCATCTCGTGATGCGGTAGTCGGTGGGGATGGAGAGAACCTGGTGATTCAGGGTTGGTACTTGCTTGGTCTCGCTCGTCCGCCCCTGTCACATTCACCGGACTCTTATCCTTCAGCCACCGTCTGTTTGTGTGTGCAAGGAGAACGAGTTTTATGTTGCGAGCGTGCGTACGCATGATTTTCGTTCGGATGCGTGGTTGGAGATTTGTGTTATTTTGAAATGTGGCTATAAAATGTGACAATTATGCCATTGAATTATTATTTGCAAATGTGGTGGCAGTTATAAAGCGATGGTCGCTGTGTTGGTTTATTTCCTAAGAAAGGAAATTGTTAAACGTGAGTGAGAGAAGGGTGAAGATAATTCATATTGGTTTTATAGCCTGTTGATTTAATGCAGTCTTTTACCTGCTTCGTGTGAGAAGACTTTAACGAACATTCCTGATTTGATTGGTTTACTGTGTTATGCTCAGGTCTGTGTTGAGCTGGTGTTGTTGTGTATTTAGTAGACCTCCCCTCGCCCATCATGCGAGTGGCTGTTAGGATTTAACAGCATGGGTCAGATTGTACTGACGGCGGGGTTCCAGTGCCCTTCCTTCCCTCCCTTTCTTCTCTCCTCCCAGCTACGTTCCTCCCCCCCCCCCCCCCTCCCGGGGGCTTCACCCGGACCCTGGACTGGTTGGTGCCACGCGCTGGTTGGGGCCACGCTCTGGTTGGGGCCACGCTCTGGTCGGGACCGCGGACTGGTTGGTGCCACGCTCTGGTTGGGGCCACGCTCTGGTTGGTACCGCGCGCTGGTTGGGATCACGCACTGGTCGGGACCACGTTCTGGTAGAAAAGCCCGTGGTTTTGACTGGCCGGCCCTGATCCCCGTCCAGGACCTCCAGTAACAACGCCACGTTCCCCCCCCCCCCCCCCCCCGCCTAGGACGCGCTCTTCACTGTCTGCTTGTGCGTGTCAAGGGTGTCGGCCTTGAACGACTCTTTTCAAGAACCGACCCGGTTTGGAGCACCTAGTGCGACAGGGTGCTCCCAGTAGACTTTGGAGAGGCAGGGGTGTGGAGGCACTCCATGGTGTGGGAAGGGATGGATGCTGGAAATGTTTATTTATAATTGTGTATATGTCATATGTGTTGAAATGCTGTGATTGTGATTGTGTACGTCGTATGGTGAAATGTTTATTTATAATTGTGCATGTTGTGTGTGTTGGAATGCTTGATTGTGATTGTGCATGTTGTGTGTGTTGGAATGCTTATTTATGACTGTATGTTGGTGTGAATAAATGGGGTGTTGTATCGTAATCTTTATTGTGTGGTCTCTTGCAGGCGTGTGAGGTCAGTCACTCCCTTCACTCCCACCTAGACCGATCCTGTCAGGGCAGACCTCCAGGGGTCGGTCGTGACAATTGTGGGGGCTCGTCCGGATGTGAAGGGCTCTGACTGTCTCTCTCGTTTCGCGGAGTACCTGTTTAGTTTTGTCTGTTTTGTATATGTTTAGTCAGTTTGTCGTGTTTGTTCGTGGGTGGTTGGCTGGGTGACTCTAGTGTGAAGGGAGTCTCTGGGTGGCCTGAAGGAACATCCGGTGTGACTCGGGAGTCGAGGTGGGACCAGGGGAATCGACCGCATCCAGACCTCCTTCCGCCGGGTGCCTTACGCAGGTACGGCCGTAAGTCTTGCCTTTCTGTCGCCGCTCAGTCTGCCATTCCTGTTTTGTAGTTAGCCAGTTCTTTTTGTTTGTTTTTTTTTTTTTTCTCGGTGGTTATTGAGTACAGGGGTTGTATCGGACGTTAGTGTCCCTTTTTTCCTCTCTCCGGATTCCGTCTGCCAGTTTGTTTGTTTTCCGGCCAGCCCCACCGCACTGTTGCTTGTGCTGTGGAGCGCGGTGTTGCCAGAGTGGGGGGCAGCCGGACATAGTTTTTTTTTTTTTTTCGGTGAGCCCCACCGCACTGTTGCTCGTGCTGTGGAGCGCGGTGTTGCCGGAGTGGGAGCAGCCGGAACTTGTCCGCACACACACACACACACATACACACATATACACACACCCTAAAATATTTGTTTTTCAATTGGAATCGTCTTTCCCCCGTATTTGAAAACCGTAGGATATTGTTGTCATGGCAACGTCCGGTGCTGGTGGTGTGGCGACGCGTGCGTCGAAGAAGAAAGGTGTTCAAAATGTAGTCCCTACTATTAGTACCATACTTCGACTACAGTAACTTCTATTTATTCCAGTGCTGTAGCAGATAGTCCAGTGAGTACTTTTACTACCTCTTCGCTAGGGGATCTTCCTGTCGAGACCCCGACTGGCACTTCCACTCGGAAGCGTCAGAGTATAGTGAAGCAACTGTGGGCTTCTGTTGAGTCACAGAAACCGAAGCCCTCTCTTCTCCATGCTTCCCCTCGTAAGGAGTATGCCCCGGGAGACTTTCCTCATGGGAAAGCCGAGACCCAAGGGACGGGTCAAACGGATCGAACGGGTCATCCTCCCGTGTCGGGAGTGGTGAATCCTTCCCAGGACATCACCTCTGTGCTGATGTTTTTAGAGCGACAGCGACGTGAGGATGAGGCCCTCCGTAGGGAAGAGGCTGCTAGACAGGAGGCCCAGCGTAGGGAAGAGCGCAGGGAGGAGGCTGCTAGACAGGAGGCCCAGCGTAGGGAAGAGGCTGCTCTGCGCAGAGAGGAGGCTGCCAGGCAGGAGGCTCAGCGTGGGGAAGAGCGTAGAGAGGAGACTGCTAGACAGGAGGCCCAGCGTAGGGAAGAGGCTGCTCTGCGCAGAGAAGAGGCTGCCCTCCGTAGGGAAGAACTAGACAGGATGGAGGCTCTGCGTAGGGAGGAGATGGAACAACTTCTTTCGCGGTCTCCCGCATCTGTAAATCAGGGGGTTGATCGACAGGCAAGCGATAGAGTTAGAGGCCCAAAGTTAAAGCTTCCAGAGTTCAGACCTAGTGAGGACATTGATATGTTCTTAGAGCATTTTGCAAGGTTGCTAGTTCATACCAATTGTCTGAGGAACAAAAGGCTATGCACCTTTTTTCTGGATTATCTGGTGCTGCAAGGGAGTGTGTGTCACTCTAAATGAAGGCGCGTCTTATGCAGACATGCAGTTAGCTCTGCGTAAGCGTTTCCACCTTACCCCAGAGACGTACAGGAGGAAGTTCAGGTCCATGAAGAAGAATAACGACGAGACCTTCGTGCAGTTTGGTGATAGGCTGCGCAAAACGCTAGGGTACTGGCGTCAGTTGGCTAAGTTGGAGCTGGAGGATCTGATCCTCATTGAACAGCTCACCAACACTGTGTCCCCAGAGTTGAGGATCCGGATAGGCGAGACAGCACCTCAGGATTTCGCGGCTGCGATTCATACCGCTGAGGTGTTTGCTGAAGCTCGCAGGGCTTATGGGCATCGTCCAGATACGGAGAGGAAGCCCTCCACAGGATTTAGTGGCAATAAGGCGCCGACAAAATGCTAGCGGGGTGAACAAGGCAGGCAGTTCATCGGGGATTTCAGCACCCCGACTGTGTTTTCTTTGTGGTCGTCCTGGCCACATTAGGAAAGATTGTCCTAAAGCCGCTGGTAGTCGTGGGGCTAGTCCTTTCCAACGTCCTCGTGCCTCGGCTAACGTGGGTTCCATCCCAGCTTCTGGTGATTCAGAGTGCCCAGTGTTTCTCTCTGTTGTTGGTTCCTCCTTGGTCGACACCATCAGGGATTCGGGAGCATCAACGCTCTTTGTTGATAAGGATTGGTTTCCCCTGAGGGCCCGGCGGGGCGCTAGTTATGATGTGTGCGGGTTGGAGGCTGGTGTTACCTCCACCCGTCCTTCTGTACTCGTTTCTATCTCCACCCCTACTTCTGTGGCGAAGTATGGGCTTATCGCGGTGGAGCGACCTCTGTATTCCCTTATCATAGGGAATACCATCACTTTCGCAGACGGACGCATTCAGTCCGTGTCTACGGGTCTGCCCGTACAGGCGTGTGTGGGAGTTACCACACGCGCCAAAGCTAAGAAGCAGGAACAGGATTGCGTCCCGTTCTACAGCCGATCTCTGACGAGGTTCTGGCCAGGGTCGATCCTGCTACCATGGTCCGTCTTCAGGCCAGGGACTTGGATGTCCAACGCCTGCGACAACTGGTAGATCGTCCCGCTCAGTCTGCCCGACACGCCAAGGTGAGCTTCAAGCTCCACAAGGGGATCCTCTTTAGGGTTTTCACTCAGGCAGATCGTGTGGCCAAGCAGCTTGTTGTTCCCCAAAGCTTGAGAGAATCTGTTCTCCGGCAGGCCCACGATTCCCCCATGGCAGGTCATATGGGCTCCAAGCGGACTCTCGAGCGAGTCAGACAGGACTTCTTTTGGCCAGGGATGAACTCACAGGTTAGGCAGTACTGCCGTAGTTGCGATACCTGCCAACGGACAACGCCTAAGGGGCGCTTGAGGCGTGTTCCCCTGGGATCAGTGCCACTGGTTGGGGAGCCATTCAGCAAGGTTGGGGTCGACCTGGTGGGACCCATTAATCCACCATCCAGTCGCGGTCACTGCTACCTTTCGGTAGCGGTAGGCTATGCGACTCGATGCTCAGAGGCTGCCCCACTTAGGACTATCGATACCCCTACTATTGCTGAAGCTCTCCGGCAGATTTGGACGCGCACAGGCGTGCCCAAGAAGAAATACGGCCGGAAGTTTGTACTGGAGAGCGATCATCATCCTCTCCAATGCCTGGACCGGATCCGGCCAGTCAGTCGTCGACTCATGAGTTAGGCAGTGGAACTGCAGAGTCATGCGTTCACTTTCCGTCATATCAATGGTTCCTGTAATACGGATGATGACTATCTTAGCCGAGCTCCGTAGTCAGCACATTGGAAAATCAGTCAGAGGGACACTTCCCCTCAACCAGGGTCATATCCCCTTTTGGTCTCTGTATCAGGTGTAGTGACAGTTTTCACTTCAGTGATGTTAACGGTAGTGAATCACCAATGGTTCGGATTGTTACTTTCATGGTTGGAAGGTTCGCTTAGTTGTTTGATAAATGTAGTATTATGTATTTCTCGGTGTGATTCTATCGTAGAATGTTTGTATTGGATTTATCGTACTCTGTCGATCACAGAGAGTTGGGTTCGGTCCCATTGTGGTGAATTTGCACATGCGTCAAGGTTCAAAGGAGCACTGTATCTCAGAGAAACAGATGCTTTTAGAAGGGGGGTTTGTCACGAGTTTGTCACGAGGCTACGACGTTTGACCCAACTGGGGTGGCGGAATTATTCATTTGTTTATTATCGTTTTTGTTGTCACGTGTCCGTCCCTTAGTGTGGCTTGTGGTGCGGTTGCACCTTGGTGTAGTTCAGCTCACGTTCGGTTTGCTTTCTCTTTCTTTCTCTCTCTAATTCCACTGCCCGTGCTATTCATCCTGCAGGTTCACGGGTGGCTGGTACCTTTCTCTCGAACTTGCTGTCTATCGGCCTCTCGCCTGTCTTTTTACCTGTCGCACGTGCTTCATTTCTTTTAGTTTGGAGTATGCTCACTCTGTGACGTAGCGTGGCATGTTGGCCGCCATCGCTGAGGGAGGTTTGCTTTTCATTCGAGCGGAAGATGTCTCTGGAGCGCCTGCTCCGGTCTTGGTTCTTCACCTTATCGTCGAAGGTACAGTCGGTATCTTCAATTTCTACAGTCGGCCTGTAGGAGAGGGACATCACTTCTTCTTTTTCCGCATCTGCGCCTCTGTCCTCTCGACTGGACAGAGGGCAGAGAGAGTCGTTTGACCCGCCTCTTCGGGGTCACCCACGGGTAGCTGGTAAGCATCAGTTCGTGGTTTGTTTGTTTGGTTTGTTGTTGTTAGCCGGCTTATTCTTCTCTTTTGCGCAATTTTCTTTTGTTTTCAAAATTGTAAAAGAAATATTGTTTGAGACCTTTTTTCTGGTTAATTCAGTCTTTAACCTGGCCATCCTAAATTATATCCAAAATTCTTTCTCCTGTTTATGCATCTCGTGATGCGGTAATCGGTGGGGATGGGAGAGAACCTGGTGATTCAGGGTTGGTACTTGCTTGGTCTCGCTCGTCCGCCCCTGTCACATTCACCGGACTCTTATCCTTCGGCCACCGTCTGTTTGTGTGTGCAAGGAGAACGAGTTTTATGTTGCGAGCGTGCGTACGCATGATTTGTCGTTCGGATGCGTGGTTGGAGATTTGTGTTATTTTGAAATGTGGCTATAAAATGTGACAATTATGCCATTGAATTATTATTTGCAAATGTGGTGGCAGTTATAAAGCGATGGTCGCTGTGTTGGTTTATTTCCTAAGAAAGGAAATTGTTAAACGTGAGTGAGAGAAGGGTGAAGATAATTCATATTGGTTTTATAGCCTGTTGATTTAATGCAGTCTTTTACCTGCTTCGTGTGAGAAGACTTTAACGAACATTCCTGATTTGATTGGTTTACTGTGTTATGCTCAGGTCTGTGTTGAGCTGGTGTTGTTGGTGTATTTAGTAGACCTCCCCTCGCCCATCATGCGAGTGGCTGTTAGGATTTAACAGCATGGGTCAGATTGTACTGACGGCGGGGTTCCAGTGCCCTTCCTTCCCTCCCTTTCTTCTCTCCTCCAAGCTACGTTTCCCCCCCCCCCTCCCGGGGGCTTCACCCGGAGCCTGGACTGGTTGGTGCCACGCGCTGGTTGGGGCCACGCTCTGGTTGGGGCCACGCTCTGGTCGGGACCGCGGACTGGTTGGTGCCACGCTCTGGTTGGGGCCACGCTCTGGTTGGTACCGCGCGCTGGTTGGGATCACGCACTGGTCGGGACCACGTTCTGGTAGAAAAGCCCGTGGTTTTGACTGGCCGGCCCTGATCCCCGTCCAGGACCTCCAGTAACAACGCCACGTTTCCCCCCCCCCCGCCCCCCTAGGACGCGCTCTTCACTGTCTGCTTGTGCGTGTCAAGGGTGTCGGCCTTGAACGACTCTTTTCAAGAACCGACCCGGTTTGGAGCACCTAGTGCGACAGGCTGCTCCCAGTAGACTTTGGAGAGGCAGGGGTGTGGAGGCACTCCATGGTGTGGGAAGGGATGGATGCTGGAAATGTTTATTTATAATTGTGTATATGTCATATTTGTTGAAATGCTGTGATTGTGATCGTGTACGTCGTATGGTGAAATGTTTATTTATAATTGTGCATGTTGTGTGTGTTGGAATGCTTGATTGTGATTGTGCATGTTTGTGTGTGTTGGAATGCTTATTTATGACTGTATGTTGGTGTGAATAAATGGGGTGTTGTATCGTATCTTTATTGTGTGGTCTCTTGCGGGGCGTGTGAGGTCAGTCACTCCCTTCACTCCCACCTAGACCGATCCTGTCAGGGCAGACCTCCAGGGGTCGGTCGTGACAGTTGGATTGTGCATGTTTTGCATTATTATCTTGTTACATTGCAGATCGGATGAAGACAGCCGCCATAAAAACCAGAACTGCAGTTGATCCAGTGAACATCAGTAGCATCTGTCCAGGGGTGGACTATCTCATCAATCAGAACTACACAGAGGGACATGTTCCTGCAGGTCAATGTGTCAGACTGTGAGAACAATTTACCACGGTACAACAGCCCACCAGGGTGTGGTGTATGGGGGGTGTGGGACTCCACCTCTTTCTGTAAAATGGCTGTGCAGAGCATGCTTGTGGGTCTACGTGTTCATATAATACGTTTAGACTATGGATGTGATCCGGGTTGGTGGGAAACACGTGCACAGTGCAAGGCATTATCGAAGAAATGTAGTTTTTGCGTTTCCTGCGACTGCCATTCCACTGAAGAAGTGGCTTTTGACATTTACAGACACAATGTGCATTTGTTCAGCAAGAAAACCCTATGATCAACATGAATATCACATCCTAGTGGCAACTGATTTCATCATGAAATGCATTATGGAAAACGCTGGGTTTGTTGTGGATACCAGAACTTTTGCCCAAACAATCGCACATCATGCAACATACACTGAAAGTAGCGACTAATTGTGCTGTAGTGGTTAGTATTCGACAGTCATGGTACATGTCTTCGAAGCACAATAGAATTGAGATCGTCTACAGATACACAAACACAAACAATCTACAGACTATTCGTTTATATAATGCATTTGAGACAGTTTCTTTTTTCTTTGTGTCGTACTTTCAAATCGTTTGTCGCCATGCTTTGTATTCATCTGGTCATTTTAAGTTATATTTTTCTGTAATATCTGTAAGTGATGGACCGGAAAAGCTGCCAGTGGTTTGTTCAATTGTTCTGTTGGTGATTACACTAAATACCAGGATCATCTGCACTGCAATCTGAAGGCCGATGTGAAGATGGACGGGATGAAACAGAACACTGTCCATTCAGCAGTCCGGGCTGTCAGGGTTTGGTGGCTTCACGTAACAAATGCTATGCATGCATAAAAGCAGATATACTAAGTTCTGTACGTAGATCACAATATGAATGTCAGGTGAAAGATGGAAAGCTCGCTTCTATAAAAACCAAAAGGGAAAAGAACAAGTCTTTTCGTTTCTTTAAACATTTTGTAATATTCGGTGTGGTTATTGGGTTGACATCAGGATGGGCCCCAGCCTTTTATGTATAGCAAACTAAGTTTAGGGTCTGACAACACTGTGATCTATAACATTGGCCATTTCCATCATTATGGATTTACAAATACCAGCCAACGAGATTTGTCGAACATTATAGTCTACACCCAATGGATATTACTCCGAACCTATTTGGGGCTGAAGGAGTTCTGTGTGAAATCAAATCGGAAATCATCAGCATATTTTCCCGTCTTTATTGTACTGGCTGGGTTATTTGCGACTTCGTTTACCTCTAGAAAATCTCGACAGCATTTATCTGTAATTGCCAGTGGTCATTTCATTCATCAATTCTTGTTGTACAACTATAATGCTTATTCTAGAAAAGCAGCGACTTTACATTCTCGAATATTGGTAGACACGATCAATACTACAGTGTTTAATCCCAGTAAGATCACCGACATCATGTTTAACTGTGATAGTGATATCACGACAGTGCATTTCACTCTGGTATGTGATTTATAGAGGACTGTCCAGACACTAGCGATGAATCATTTCTGTGAACATCCCACGTGTCCTGGCTTTCTGTTTTTGAATGGTCAGTGTTTGTTGGACAGTCACGTTGTAATGAATACTCTGACTGTCTGGATCACTCTGATGAGAGCCAGTGTCTATACATAACACAAGTCACCCAATATGAAAAGAAACAGGGCTTACACATTAACTTAGATGGCACTGGCTCCTTCACTCGGCAGAAGATCAGAGAGGACGAGCCATGTCCAGACCGTCATTACCGTTGCACAGCAGAGTGGCTGTACTGTCTCCCTGTCTACACTCGCTGTAATGGATTGTCTGACTGTGTTTATGGAGAAGACGAACAAGACTGTGGGAGGGAGACCTGCCCTGGATTCTATCAGTGCCGAGATTCCACAGTGTGTGTGCATGGAGATCATCTGTGTGACGGCTGGGGGCAGTGTCCACAGCGGGATGATGAACTGATGTGTGACATGACCTGTCCTGAAGGCTGTCTGTGTCAAGGTCATTCTTTCTGGTGCAGCACAACATTTCTGCCGGGCCTTTTTCCTGAACTTCGTTACTTAGATGCCACGGGTACAGGAATGTCGTTAACAGTTTTGAGGATAAATGTTTTTTTAGTTTTATTGATTTGTCTGACTGTTCCCTTTTTAATATCTCAAATATAAAGCTTGCTAACTTGCAATATATTGACCTTTCCAATAACAGCTTAAGACTCTTGATTTGGATTATATTCTTAGATTATCAAACCTGAGATTCCTGGTCTTAGCAAACAATCCACTTCGACAGATTACACTGGGGAAGCACGTCAACTACAAACTGAGACGACTGAGTCTGTCAAAACACAATTCTAATATTGTCAACACCTTATTGTCTATATACTTACCTCAGGCAGAATGGTTTAATGCATTCTCTTCTTCTGTACAAACTATTAAGTCCACGGGCTTTAAAAACGCACCACGACTGACTGAAGTCGACATACGATGGAATCCAGTTGAAAGCTTTCCTTGGGAATCCTTGTCAGAGGCAGCTCATTTAGGAATGATCTTTTCCTCAGACTACAGATTTTGCTGTGAGAATCTGTTTCGTCAACGTTCAACCAAACTGAAATGTCGAACACTCACATCATCCTTCCGGCGTGTAACACGCTGTTACCATCTGAATTACATAGAACGCTCTTCTGGTTAACTTGCCTCTCAGCCATAGTGGGGAATTCAGCTTGCTTCTTAGCGTCGTTTGCAGTCAAAGAACTATTTGAGAGGAGCTTTCTGGCAGCCATCGGGCATTTGCAGTTTGCTGAAATATGTATGGGAAGTCACGTGGGTGTTACGATTGTAGCTGACAAAATATTGCACGGACATTACTTGCAAAGAGAAAAGGAATGGATCAATAGCACTCTCTGCAAAATAAGTGGTTTTCTATGGTTGGCGTCCAATCAAGTGTCTGCTTTCGTCACCATGTTTATCAGTTTGAATCATTTTATTCTCCTTTGCTGTCCCGGTGAATCAGAGACATAAGCAATAATTTTGCAGCTACTGGTCTCTCTGCAGCCTGGATAGTGGGAACTGTGTTGTCAGTGATACCGTTTCTTCCTGGTTTGTCCCACTGGGGTCTACACGGACAGTCTGGTCTCTGTCGTCTGGCTCTCTTCACTCGTTTTAATGAATCCCAGACGTTTAATGGTTTACAGTTGTTGGAATCATCAATTTCATTTTTTACTTCATCATACTTCATCAAAAACGAATACCAAAATACAGAATCAAACTCAATCTCTCTACAAGGTCCCCTTTATTTTTCAAGTCACCTGACGACAAGATTGCTGTCACAAACGCTGTTTGTTGGCTGACATGTGGTCTGTGATGATGATGACTTCAGCTGGTGTCACTGTTGTAGACAGGATCCAGGAGGCCATGGTTGTGTTTGTGTTACCACTTCACTCTGCCTCTGTCCCTTCCTCTATCTGTGGGACTGTGGCTGCAGAACAACGGGGACAAGTGCAAGAACAGAAAGTGTTGAAAATGTTAAAATCACGAGTTGCCTTTCCACCAAAACATCAAAGAAATGAAGCAACACATAAGCGTCATACGTAAATACAAGGCAGCGGATCAAGGGCTAGACATCTTCAGTAACTGTTGCTACACAGTCCCATTGTGGAATATCGCTGTAGCTTGTGTCGCTCACAATACCTGTGTTAGACATAACTTAAAAAAATTCATCATATACTACACACGTTGATGAGAGACACAAAACAAAGAAGAAATCCTGCTCTGCTCTATCCGTCACTATCACACTCATATGGAAAGAAACACAGAACAAACAAGAAACGTCAGAAGACCCTATGCGTCCACTTTGCCATGGCAACTGTGGAACATGACCTGGGTTCATGCAAAGCAGCGCTAACCCAGGGAAGGTGCACATGGAGGCACAACCAAGTCATCAAAGAGATCACACATGCGGTTATCACTACTGGAGGAAGCACTACGCCACCAAAGCTCTAGCACCGACGTTCTGCAGGGCAGAAGGCCATAAATCATGGTCTGGAACAGCTGTAATGTCAAAAGCATGGAAGCAGGGTTTACTGAATAGAGTTGATGACGGGGAATGCACAGTAGACCTTCCACAATGGGAGAACCATCCAGAGATTATCAGGAAATGAGACACAGGATATTGTCCTCCACTCAGGGTCATCAAAACATTTGTTCTTGTCGAACTCACTGTGCCATTCAAAAGAAGAGTGGAGCAAGCGCACATCCACAATGTGGAGAAGTATGACAGTCTAACCAGTAGCTTGAAGGAATCTGGCTTCCAGGCCCAGGTTCTCGCATGGAGGATGGAGCAAGGGGACTTGAAGGCTCATCAGCCTGTGATCCCATGGAACAGCTCGGGATTTCAGATGGGAAGAGGACCAGAAGAACGTGAAGGCAATGGCAGATCTTTTCCTGAAGGCAATGGCAGATTTTTTTCCTGAAGGCAATGGCAGATCTTTTCCTGAAGGCAATGGCAGATCTTTTCCTGGTTTTGGTCAAGCTTTCTGGTCATGGTGTGTCCAAAAGAACCTGAAGGCAATGGCAGATCTTTTCCTGGTTTCGCTAGAGCTTTCTGGTGACGGTGTGTCCAGTCTTCTGGAGCATAGCCTTTATCAAATCCCTATTGGTAGAAACTGAGAAGATGGTTTTGTCGACTTCTGAGAGCTCTTTGCATTGATATCTTGATACAGTACTTTGTCTGGACCTGGTGCACTGTCCCCAATGCATTTAGGTGTTGCGTCATCCAGTTCGGGTGCTGAAATTTATCAATGCTAGCCTGACCTTGGTGTTGATTTAACTTGTTTAAGTTATCATTGTTTCCCTCCAGATTTCTTTGATCACTCTCTAATCTCGATACATCAGAGCCACAACCATGTACCTCAAAACTTCCTAAAAAAAACATTGTTATTACATATACTCAGAGGCATAAAAAAACGCGAAAAAAATTGAGACAGTGCACTATTGTTCACATTGTGAACAGGACGTAAGCAATGTCGTTGGCACGTGCAACTTAGCAGTGCGTGGTGTCTTGGCCGGTTGTAACCTCGTAACTGTGGGTGAATGTTGCCGGGTCAGCGTTTTTGGCACGAGGAGTGCATTTGCCATGTGGACTACCTACGCCACGTGCATCAATGTGAATTGCAACTCAATGTGGCCCCATTGTGGGCTATAAATTTCCAAACCCAAAAAGTTCAAATCATCCCTTCCAGAGGCGCCAACATAATGCCGAGACTTTCTCGTCAAGATCGTTGCATAGCAATGGGGCAACTGCAGGCCGGGGTTCCAATGAGGCAGGTCGCTATCGCATTCGGAGTCCACATTTCCACCGTCTATCGCCTTCTGGACCGCTTTCAAGCAAGAAACACACTGATGACAGACGAGGAGCGGCAGGACCCAGGGTCACCACAGCAGCCAAAGACCGCCATCTTCTTCGTCAGAATCGACGGAGCCTTACCAAAACCGCTGCCAACACAGCCAGGAACACCGTAGGCAACCATGGCAGGCCAATCAGCAACAGGACCGTGCGTCGCCGACTGAACACAGTTGGTCTCCAATGCAGGCGTCCAGCCCGGCGACCTATCCTGACACTCCAGCATCGCCAGAACCGTCTGCAGTGGGCACAGATCCACGTGCATTGGCGCCATCGGGACTGGGGCCGAGTCCTCTTCAGTGATGAAAGCCCGGGTTTTGCGTCGACCCAGGCGATGGCCGCATCCGGATCTGGAGAAGAGCGGGGGAACGCTTCACGGATGCCAACATCACCGAAAGGGACCCATGGGGGGGGTGAAAGCACCATGATCTGGGGGGCTATCGGCATAAATCGCCGTATTGGGCCAGTCATCTTCCAGAATGTGGGTCCAGGACGTGGTAACGGGTCACTGCTGTTCATTACATCGACCAAGTTCTGAGGCCCCACATCCTGCCGCATTTCCAGCGGCATCCACAGAACCTGTTTCAGCAGGACAACGCAAGGCCGCACACTGCCCGTGCTACACAGAACTTCCTGAGGCAGAACAAAATCAATCTGCTGCCTCACCCAGCCCGTTCTCCCGACCTTAACCCAATTTGGCATTTCTGGGATGCCCTTCAGAGGCAGTTGAACCCGCTCAACCCCAGACCCCAGACAGCAGCTCAGTTGCTGTCGCTGTGGGCCAGGTGTGGTGGCAGTCCCCAAACCTGTCAAGCATCAAGACAAGGACTCTTCCCCCAAAAGACGCTACAGTAAGAGTCATCAGAATTATCACGCGCTGGACAATCACAATTACATAAGCTCGACAAGGATTTCCGAGTGCTGCTATACATGTCCTAACATTGCCTACTGACACACAATGCTGCGGAAAACTTCTTTGAATACTGGCGCACACCGTCGACTACAACAACCATATACATATACACCAAATGTAGACTTCTGAGGCACATTCCTAAGTATCTTAACATCTTTTTATTATCATCTGCTACTTTTCTCTTTTATGTTCCAATCGTGATAACCTGTACTAATAATTTACTGATATACTATTGTATTTAACATAATCGTGAATTCACCTGCAAATCTTTAATAATATTGAAAAAAAAATCTTTAATTCATGTAATAATCCCTAATTTTCCTTTCGCCATCAACCCGATTTCGTTTCCAAGCTCAAACCCAAAGTGACTTACAAGACCGGTCTATCCGAGGTACCACCACCCGTACCTATCGTCGATAAACCCACACAGCCTAGACACAGCGCATCAGTCTGCCTAGATACTGGCACGCACCGCGCGACAGTCCCCTTTTGATATTACATTCCGGTCTTCGACATCAACTACCTCCGAAATAACCAATCTTTATAAACTTGAAAACAATATTTTGTACACCAGCGACCACTACCAAGCACAACATATATGTCTTAGCACATCAACACCACTGTAACACATCCACCTATCTGTATCAGTGTAGAACAGAAACGCACATTTTATTCCCACATGTACGGTTTTCCTCGACTTTAAGTTCAAGTTATCTCTTTTCTTCTCTTCAAACGTCGCGCATTTAAATTTCCTCCTTCTCTTCTTAGTCGAACTCACATAGAAACTTTGCGAATAAAAACCAAGTAGAAAGAAATCCTCCAGTTCTGGGGACTGAAATACAAAAGTTGATGAAACCATGATATCTGCAAACAACTATACAGCCCACCAGAATTTCCGCTACTTTACACGCTCACCTTGGACAAAAACAGGAACGACACACAGTGGACGACACCCTCAGTCGCCGGGACACTGCCAGACAGCCAACGCCCTGGTACATGCAGAACCCGCCGCTGAACACCGAAACACCGACAGTCTAAACTCGGGTAGCCAAACCTTCAGAAGTCGGTCGAGGGCAGACCCAGAACCCTGCCCCAACGGCAGAAACAAACTTGAGCACGAGGCCAACCCAACCTTCGTGGATAACGCCCCCAATTCGTACTGACTTGCAGACACACGACGACACTCCGAATTCACCTCGGAAACTCATAAGACAGCACTCACATGCACGGAATTCCCCACTCACCTCGAAGAACTCCAGTTTCACGAGTGTTTGTTTACACACGTAAACCCACTATTCCGGCGAGTCTAATGTTCTCCTCCTCCCCCCCCCCTCCAAGAGTTGACAGGTAAGCATACTCCCGGCAGGAATCACGCACTTCATGGCCACTGCCAACCTGGCAATGGACGGGCCACACTCCACAATTGTCACTCAGGCGACCTATATCAGTTCGTGCGTGACAGACACACAGAACAAAAAAGAAACGTCAGAAGACCCTATGTGTCCGCTTTGCCATGGCAAACTGTGGAACATGACCTGGGTTCATGCAAAGCAGCGCTAACCCAGGAAGGTGCACATGGAGGCACAACCAAGTCATCAAAGAGATCACACGCGCGGTTATCACTGCCAGAGGAAGCACTACACCACCACAAGCTCTAGCACCGACGTTCTGCAGGGCAGGAGGCCATAAATCATGGTCTGGAACAGCTGTAATGTCAAAAGCATGGGAAACAGGGTTTACTGAATAGAGCAGATGACTGGGAATGCACAGTAGACCTTCCACAATGGGAGAAACCATGCAGAGATCATCAGGAAATGTGACACAAGATATTGTCCTTCACTCAGGGTCATCAAAACACTTGTTCTTGTCGAACTCACTGTTGCCATTCAAAAGAAGAGTGGAGCAAGCGCACATCCACAATGCGGAGAAGCATGACAGTCCAGTCTGAGATCAGCTCAGGCCAGGTTTCGCCAAGGAGGATGGAGCAAGGGGCTTGAAGGCTCATCTGCCTGATCTCTGGAACAGTGGGTTAGATGGAAGAGGACAGAGTGAGCATGGCAGTTTTCGAAGCAATGAGTCTTTTCTGAGGCAATGCAGATTTTTCGAGCAAGCAGTTTTCTCAGCAAGGGATTTTTCTGTTGGTCAGCTTGGTAATGGTGTGTCAAAAGACTGAGCATGGAGATCTTTTCCTCAGGATGGGTTTCTGGTTTTGGTCAAGCTTTGTATGGTGTTCAAAAGACTGAGAATGGATCTTTCCAGCTGGAATCTTTCTGGTTTTGTCAAGCTTTCTGTATGGTTCAAAAGAACTGAGGCATGATTCTTTTCTGGTTTCGCTAAGTTTCTGGTGAGGTGTGTCAGTCTTGGACAGCTTATCAATCCTTTGAGAACTGAGAAGTGCTTGTCGACTTTGAACTTTGCATTGATATATTGATCGTCTTTTTCTGACTGGTGCACTATCTTTAGTGCATTTAGTGTGCGTCATTCCAGTTGCGTGTGATAATTATTCACACCATATGACTTAGCTGACCTGGTGTTGTGATTAATTTTTCAGTGACTTGTTTTCGTTTCGATTGCTTTTGTCACTTTTATTAAGTTCAAGATGGTAGCCAAATACATATAAAATTCTAACAGTTTTGGTTTTTATCTATATATTATGGAAAGTTCACATCAAAAGGCTTATACTCACAAAAATTTCAGTTTGATACCAAAGATGGTTCCGCAGTAATTAAAGGAAGGTTGTTACACTATATGGGGATATACAAGACCTGCTCGCCACTTCCCTGTACCGACGACAGGTTGTTGTTCCTTATAGAAAGAAAGGGAGGAAAGGCGCGAAACATGAGGAACAACAGACATCTCTGCAGTGGCTGAGTGTGGTCTGAAGATAACAGGCCTTTGTGTGGTGGAATGCAGGCCACAGGGCAGCATGAGGTTACACTACCCCGTCCTGGGCTAGCTGACAAGGAGCAGCTCCAGTGGAGGAGACAATCCGTCAGATGTCAGACACTTTCTTTGCCGGGCTGGGAGGCAGTAGGAATGGGCACTTTGTCACAACAACTGGGTACTTCCCTTGTCCATGCGATGCAAGCTAGCGGAACGTATTTGTTATCAATTATTTATGATTTCACGATAAATGATGTATTGCGTTTTATGCCACTGATGATGCTCACAACACTGTGTCTGCAATGAAAGGCTTACTTGCTGCAATAACTGCAAAGATCTTTCTTGGTCAAAAACCTGCCACGAATGACTTATGGAACACGGTATTCTAGTCGTGTGTGTGTGTGGTGTGTGTGTGTGTGTGTGTGTGTGTGTGTGTGTGTGTGTGTGTGTGTGTGTGTGTGTGTGTGTGTGTGTGTGTGTGTGTGTGTGTGTGTGTGTGTGTGTGTGTGTGTGTGTGTGGCGTGCGCCGCGGCGTGTTTGCATCTGCGCGCATGAAGGAAAGCGGAAAATTGCTTGCGTGCATGTGCAAACGTAGGTGTGTGTGTCCGTGTCTGTTTGCGTGTGTATGCACACACACACACACACACACACACACACACACACACACACACACACACACACACCACACAACACACACACACGCACGCACGCACGCACGCACGCACGCACGCACCGCACGCACGCACGCACACACACACACACACACACACACACACACACACACACACACGCGCACGCACGGACGCACGCACGCACACACGCACACACAGAGGCACGCACACACACATACACACACACACACCACACACACACACACACACACACACACACACACACACACACACACACACACACACACACACCACACACACACACACACGCACACACACATACACACAAGACGCACGTAACGCACGCACACACGCTTCCACGTGCGCACCCCCTTCCTCCCCCCCCCCCCCCCCCACACACACACACACATCGTCAGTGTTCTCTTTCATTATTTAATATCACTTTAATCGGCGAAATGTTGAATTAACGCAATTAAAGTCATATTCGTTACAAATACTTTCTTCGTTTTGAACAAACGTATAAAATACAGAATCTTTTAGGTTTTCGATGAAGAGAACGCTATAGTTGTTTTGCTAACGTGCTGTCTGTTGTTTACATTTCGTATGGAAAATGACGAAAATCATGGCCCAAAACATCGACAACAATCTGTGCATATTCCATTATCTCTAGGAATGACACTTTTCCTGCCTGTATTTTGTTTTTAATTTGTTGTTTTCTTTCTTTTTTTTTCTTTACTTTTTTCTTTATTTTGCTGCCCCATCGTCTGTGCCACCTCAGTGGCAGTGCACCCACGCCGCTCATTCCGACACCCCGTCCACAAGCCACAGCCCCGCTGCAGCCCCGGCACCGGCAATCCACAGGGAGCAGTCAATGTCAAGTCGTCAAAAGGCAACCCACCGGAGGAGACACTGCACTGCTGCCGAGTCACTTTGTTGGTGTTCAGTGGTGCCTGCTCTGATCCAACATGCGCAGGACACCACCTACTAAGCCCCTACTGACGACAATGATTGCTTAGTCGCGGAGCCGGCGTGAGTGAGCTCTCCCTCCTCAGGGAGCCACCACGTCCATCCAACGACAGCCCCCAAGAACTCGCGGATACTGGTGATGTGACCCCGACGCGCTACAAACAAACCAACCAAGGCCACAGACGTGGAGAGGACATTGAAACTGAGGTCACCATGAGAGCAGGCATGAAGGGCTGCAGAATTTGAGCCTTTTTTTTTAATGCTGATCGATGAGAATGAGGATGATGAAGATGAAGGTGCTATTTCCATTCTGGCCTGAGACTGCATGACGGGGCTGTACTCTACACTTGCTTTTCATGCTATATCCAGCGTCAACCAGGCCCGAGAGATACAGACACCTGCAGTCTTGGTCAGGACATTGGATCAACACTCTCAGAGACGAATCCATTTAGTGGATGAAACTCGGCTGTGTGGTCCCTGTCTTCCCAACTGAGCCGTAGCAAACCGAACTCTAGGTAGGAGCCGGTCGGGACAGAAAAATCCCACATGATGGGAATAGAA
>CM031606.1:96768752-96808752 GCA_018398815.1 Conus ventricosus
ACGTCGTGTTATGGAGGATCATATGCAATACCACAGGCTTATGATGGAGTATATAAACTCAGGTGGGCGCTGTTTTTTACCTTGTAAGCCAAAGAGCAGTATTGCGTTTTGGAAGGTGGGGAGAAAGAAAAACGAGAACTAACCATTGATGAAACTACACAACTACCTTGAAAGCTTGTTGGTTCAGAAAGAGATTTAGAAAGAGATTTGGGCAATTTACTGAAAAAGATGTTGATGGTTTTGATAAGCTTTTGACGGTTGGCGAAATGATTCCATTTCTACAAAATGGTGTTCTTTTACTAAAACTTAGCAAAAGAAAAACTATCCATTATGCTCTGGTTATGGGTCACTGCCTTGAAAAGGCACAAACAATGTTTCAAAGATCAAACCAACTGAGACATGGCGTTTCATTTTACGAACGCAAATGAATATTGATGACTCATATGCAAGAAAACTAATGCAGCTTTCAAACTTTTTTATTATTGTCCAAAATTTCATAACCTTAGCATCAGCATCAATGATTTGTTTGCCAAACGAAGTCTGATCGCTAAGTACTTTCAGAAAAATGATGATTTTCGAAAACGCCTGGCAAAATTAGATCGAGTTCTCTTTAGTACACCTAACAGAACGGGGTGGGGTAGTGGGTGGCGCCACTACTCCTACAAAAAGCTTCAAACGTCAGCGACAGGTGTACTAACTGGCGATTAAGAGCCGCCAAAAAAGCTCTGCCAAAAAAAAAAAAAAAAAAAAAAAAAAAAAAAAAAAAAACACTAACTCTGCCAATGTCCGGTCCCAAGCCCGGATGAGAAAAGAGGAGGGGTGTGGTATAAACTTTTTTGTGTGAGAAGGAAAGTATAATGAAACTCTTTGTTGCGGGAGGCGGTCTGTGGTGAAGTCAGCCTTGCTATAAATAGCCGTTTATTACATGAACGGCTATTTTTAGCAGCAAGAGGGCTGTGGGGAAGTCAGCCTTGCTAATAAATAGCCGTTTATACATGAACGGCTATTTTTAGCAGCAAGAGGACTGTGGGGAAGTCAGCCTTGCTATAAATAGCCGTTTATACATGACGGCTATATTTAGCAGCGTCTAACAGGATGTAGTGGTGCTCGTAACTGGGACAGATGTGCCCCACCCCCGCCCCACGCATGCACACCTCCTCCCCCCACCCCCACCCCACGCATGCACACTCTCCTCCCCCCACCCCCACCCCCACGCATGCACACCTCCTCCCCCCACCCCCACCCCACGCATGCACACCTTCTCCCCCCACCCCCACCCCACGCATGCACACACTTAAGTTCTTAACTTAAGTCACCTCAAGTCACCTCAAGTCACCCCAAGTTCTTAATTAAGTTTTTAATTAAGTTTTTAATTAATACTTCAAGTTCTTAATAAGTTCTTGATTAAGTTCTTGATTAAGTTCTTGATTAAGTCACCTCAAGATCATAAACTAAGTCATCCTTAAGTACAACCAAGTTCTTATTAAGTTATCTTATAATTATCAAAAAATACAATCTATGTTTTTATCTTAAATAGTAGATGTCTAATATAGTACACACCGCCTCAAAAAAGTGTCATCGTTGAGGATGTCTTGCTCAGCGTTCTCTGCATAGATCTTAAGGAAGGTCTTACATCCGAAGCAACCGCATTGATTACAATTCTGGTCTATGGAAATGCCTTTATAGACTCCATGTCTTTATTTATTGACTTTATCATTTTATAATACGCCATGATCTATTTTTATAAAAAAAATAAAATATTATTCCATTATAAATGGATCAAAATGATGCTTTGTTATTGGCGGTTTTGGCGTGCAGTTGTGTTCGGCTTCTGTATTTAGCGGTGGAGATTGTTTGGGCTCTTGTTTTTGCCAGCGTTGTTTATATATTTTATAACCGTAATAACCGCCCCCCACAGCAGCAATGGCGCCAAAAATGGCAACAGTTTTAAGTTCAATATTCCATGAAGACTTTGGGGCCCTTGAATCACATGGAGTTTTTATACCTGGCATTGAATCAACTTGTTCTGGCGTTGGCGGTGTTTATGTTTTCATAATGCTGTAACATTAATTTTTTTGTCTGTTCCACTCTGCTAATTTTTTTCCTGCTTCAACACGCCCAGATTTTTAATGGTCTCCACCTGATTCAGCGTTTTCTGCTGATTTTCTGGCTTGGTTACTTCTCCACCTGATTCAGTGTTTTCTGGTTCTGCTGATTTTCCAGATCGTTCATTTTGAAGGGAAATAAAATCTATATGATTAAAAGTAATTAATCCCATGATTAGCGGCGATAATAATGTTCCAAATCTGTAGTATAAATCACACCCTAGAGACTCTAATGACTTTGTTAAAACTGGATCCTGCGTTAAATCATACATAAAGTCTTGTTCAGAATCAATGGAGCAAATCTAACTGACTAGTTTAGTGTACAAACTAAGAACTGTTTGCCCCACACTTTTTACCATTCTAGACCCCAGCTGCGCTTCATACCTGTTATGATACTTTATAATGTCTTGTGGAGACATCGTTGAATCTGTTCTATGCTGAATTCAGTTCCGAGGAACTGTTTGTTTTCCCGCATGCTGCCAAAGAATACAGCCTCTCCTTTTTGGGCATAATAGCTTGATCATCAACTTGGTCATTCATAAGTTCAGGAAGGTTTAGGCCGCCTTGTAGCTGTATAGATCATCGCTGTTCATGTTTTTTTTATTAAATTATAATTATTTTATTTTATAAAAATGAGCACCGAAAAAACTGTTGCTAACCTTGTATACCATTCTGCTGTTATTGGAGGACTAAGTGTAGGATACTCAATGCTTGGTAAAAGCCTGTTAAGAATTAAACCAGCAGATCTTAGCAAACTAGACTTGAGATTCAGCAAAGCTGATTGCTATCATTGCAGCTTCGGTTGCCACGAAAGATTTTCTAGTTAAGCAAGGAATAATTCCAGACAATATAAAATATGTAAGAAAAAAATACATTTATAAAAAATGGCTTCACTCGCAATAATTGATAGGCGGCGCTGTGGTGAATGCGCTTGCTTTTAGCGGCAGTAATTTTGCATTTAGTAAACTGGGGAATGACGGCGAGAGAAAAAGACATAACAAAGCTATGGAGGAACTAGCAGCTGCACAAGACGCCTATGAAAGGCAGAGACTTGAGCAGTTAGATTTTATTAATGACACACTGAAAAGACAGGGGCATGCAGCTTACACATTTAAAGACGTTGATCAAGCAATAAAACAATATTATCTAGTAACAGGCAAACCAGTCCAGACATTGCCCCCACCAAAATTAGTGACTTTTATCATCCATCAGAAAAACAAAAGATGCAAGAAATCGGGTTTATTGTCGTTGGTATGACCGTCGTGTATTTTGTTGCACATAATATTGGCTGAATAAAAAATGAACAAAATCTATTATTCGCCCAAAGGATATTGGAAGGGTATCACAGCAATACAAAAGCAAGCCAAGCGGCAGGAGTCAGTGAACAAACAGCAAAGGAATGGTTATCTAAACAAGCAATTTGGCAAATTTATTTACCAGCGCCTAGACGAATACAGAGACCACCACTTTGTCAATACAACTCCAAAAGACACCCATCAAATGGATCTTCTATATTTACCCTCTGATAGGATTAGACGAAAAAGATTTAAGTACGCACTCACAGTCATTGACATAGCTTCAGATACAAAGATGCGGAACCGTTAACACAAAAGAGTGCTTCTGCTGTTGCTGTTGCTATACAACTGATATACCAACGAGGTCCCTTAACTTATCCTCGCATGATTCAAGTTGATGATGGAAAAGAATTTAAAGGCCAAGTGAATCAATTATTGTTAAAACATAGAGTTACCATTAGAAGAGGCATTCGGGAGTTCACAGATCACAGGCTTTAGTTGAAAACTTTAACAAACAGTTAGCCGAAGACTTTTCTCCTACCAGTATCACAGAGAGCTTATTGACAACTCTCGCAACACAGAATGGGTTAGAAGACTGCCCTCAGTTTTGCGCGCAATGAATAATGAAGAATTTAAAGGCCTAAAACCAGTACAAGCAATCAAAAGAAAAACAATAAATGTTGTTGAAGGAGAGTCTTCATCCGGCAAACTATTACCGTTTGGTTTGAAAGTAAGGTACCTTTATTTACCGGGGGAAGCAGAAGGGGACACTCGCATCAGGGCAACCGATCCAGTTTGGAGTGTTGATCCATATGAAATAAAAAGAATTGTAAAAATGAATCCGCCCGTGTATTATTTACGAGAAACTGACACAACAAAACAACCAGCTCCTCAAAGATCTTTTGTGAAAGAAGAACTGCAGATAATCCCGCAAGACACAGTTCCGCTTTAATTAATTGACGGTTCTCCAGTGCCCAATTGCATATGAAAACTCTGGATTAACAAACAACGTTTTGTGTTTGTTCTATCTAATGACTTCTTTGTTACAACTGGGGTGTTGATCTCATGTAGATTAGATCGCAGTTTTACGTTGTCATGATGAAAAGTCTTATTGCTAAACAATGCTTCTTTGTAGTTGTCATGTGATATGTTTGACTGCACAACGCTGCGAGATATTCCCTTTGCTTTCTTAATGATTTTCTCCTGGCTCGAAATACTGTACATTTTTGACCTTAACCCCACATACTCCTTGATCACCTTTCCAGATAATTCATCCTTCATCTTTCCTAAAACCTTCTTGTTAGTAATTGAATGTAAAGGCGAATCTTTAGGATAATCAGACGTGTCATACCATCCACTCGCTCCTTTAGCTACTTCTAATTCCATGTCTTTATAAATATCTTCAGTAGGAATATCTATAACAAAACTATCTGTATCTGTGTAAAGTACTCTAGACTCGGGATACGAGGGCTAAAGTAGTCATAAAGAAACTCTAACATTAAAAGCTTTGATAATTCTAAAACAGTAAACCCGATAAATACAGGTTTGCCCAAATTTTGACTTTCTTTTTTTTCATCATTATGCCAAAAAGCTGATCATGAAATCTTCTAAAGTCTGATAATTTGGTTTTGAAGTCAGCTTAATTGCTTCGTTCTCTCTGGTGACCAATCTAACATCTTTGCGCTTGTGCGGATTCTCCATAGTCTTTCCAAAACAGCTGTTGTTCATCAACTTGAAAAAGTCTTTTTCTGAAGCATCTGTGGATTTAGTTCTGAGATCAGTGTTCTTCATGATGTATGGTTTCATGAACTGTTCTTGATCGAAAGCAATTAGGGCGATGAACAGCTGTTAACTTTAAACCATGTCTTAAATAAAATTGTAGAAGTCTGTAATGGCAGACATAATTTTTTTTGCCTCGAAGATTAGGCACAAGTTTAGGTGGTTCTCTTGGATCCATCTTTAGACTTTCTGCTGCTAAAAGGATAGTCATTATGCAGGTCATGGAGTTCATGAGGATATTCTAAGTCAACTTCTAGAATGAAACCACGCTGTTGATCAGGCGTTAAACTGCCCAACCACTTTAATGCCTTTTGAATGTTTTTCGGATCGACGCTTGTGTGCATTTTAAAGTTGCGTAACGGAAGTGATTGCGCCATTGCCCAACCATACAGATTGTTTGCATCTAAATACATGAGATAGTTAGACCTTTTACTCGGATCATAGTCGTCCAAGTATTTGTTGTTTGCTTTACAGTAATGATGCGACGCCATACTAATTCCTCCACGCAATCCGTTTTTCAATCATCTGTATCATTGGTAGGTCAGACAATAAATCAATTTGTACTCCAGTAAACTTTAAGAAAGCATCCCAAATCATCCCGGGCGCAGAAATGTAATGCGCGGGATCCAGGCTATAATGTTTCATGCAGGTCTATTCTATAATTTTCAAAGACGTCTGCCAACAAACATACATCGGCCCTCAAGTAATGAATCATGATAGTCTCCCATCGTTTTACAATCTAACTTTTGCCAAGCATCTTGAGCATGCTGGTAATCAGAATCACTGATGTCCTTTCCTCTAAGGCTAGAAAAGAACGCGCCTTTAGGTGGGAGTGTATCTTCATCAAACCTTTCCAACTGTTCATGTACTCATAAGGGTAAACGCCCTTTCTAACAAGAGTTGAGTCAAAATATTCTTCTGTTATTGGGCAGGACTTTAAGGACATAGCCAGTGACTCTAATGATCCCATCATGTGTTGCATAGAGTCATAAAAAGACATGTTATTTAGATTAAAGCACATGTACTTTTCTGATGACTGTGCAATGCATGACACCTGAAGGCGTCGTCCACTGCTTTCATTATAAGATGAGAGTCGTAACCTCGCAAGTTATGAAAGAATACAGGCAGCTTCCATGTCTTAGGATCAAACTTTAGTGAAGATTGCATTTACTGTGCGCTGCTCCTACTAAACTTCCACTAATGTGATCATGGTCTCTTACTTTTGGATTTGTTGCTTCTTCCACTGAGTTCTAAACCACAATCCAACAATGTGTGGCTGATTTATACTGTTGTTGGTCTTCGGGCGTCATTATGATTTCAGATAAGTTAGATTATTAGAACAGTCATTACGCACTTTCTGCATGCGTTCTAAGAAGTATTCTGCAGCATCAGGTCCTCTATATAATAATGGTGTTGAATGGGCGCCATCCGACCTGACAATGATGAAAGCAAATGAACAGATCTGATGATTACTCACTATGGCTGTTTTAGGAAGTCTCTGTGTGGGTTGGCCCCTCATAAGGAACAATGAGTGATTCAAAGTCTGCATAACAACATAAAAGGAGAATTTTGCAGCCGTTTCCAGTTCTTAAAACTAACTTAGATCCTGGCGGGGCGTAATTAGTTCCGTATTACAGTCTACAGAACTTTTACAATGTTTCTTATGTTCGCTCGCGGCTTGAACAGATGGCATTCTTGTTAAACATTTTCTGCAAAATTCTTGTTTGTGCCCATCTTTTGAAGTATGCTTCATTAGTCTACTCATCGTGCGTATCAATGTGTAATGCGGTAGCCCCGCTGGTGAAAGCATCAGTAGTAAGTCAACATGATTTTTGTCTGGTTCGCCTATTGTTGGACTGTTCTTGGACACTTTAATTGGCACCAAATTTGTTTCCCTCATCCCATGTGTATACATTAACAGTTATTGGCTTGTTTTGTCTTAAAACTGATCAATTTGGTCTACACTAACAGGAAAGGACACCCCACTAAAGTTAAGATCATTGATGTAAGGGTGATAGTTAGACACTCTCTCTGCGTTTTTGCGGCGTAATGCAGCCTTGCAAGAACACACCACATAAAAATTTGTTGTCTGTATTCTTTATGTTTAGAACTGCTCTTTTTGCAACTAATGCTGGAGGTAGTGGAATGTAAGCCTTACCAACAATCGGCGCATACTTAGCCTGTTTTAATCTGATCTCTAAGACTTCGCCCTCTGACCAACCAGAGCCTCTCATTTTGGCTTCTTCAGCGGCCACATCAACTGTGCAAGCAGATGGTCTTCCCAACCAGGTGTTAAGTCATTATGAGAAAGAATAGTCTGTTTTTTTAGTCGAGACCCAGACTTCTGGGTTTTTCTTCATTTATGTTACATAGTCGATTAAAACGCTAACATTACTTTAACTGGCGGGTCTATTGTTAGTTTGCCTGGAACTTGAGAAATAGCAGAACAACACTTGCCTGTACGTTTGTTGGTCAATGACTTCTAAATCAATATCATTCAAGTGCTCTTGATAAACGCTCTCTCTCAAGCATTCCTTCAAACAATTCGTCTTGTCCTTCATAATATCTTATCCATGTTGAGTTTCTTTTCTAACTCAAAATATTTATTTAAATTAAAAAAAAAATTCTTAATCAGAATCAATATCAACGGTCTTTTTGTGCTTGGGACTCATAAACTAAAGTATAAACACCTTTTGGTGTTGTTAATGTGAGCTGTTTAGAACAGAGTTTAATGTCTCGTTTACTTTTTTTAAGCCATTCCTTTTTTATCTGCTCGGGTCTGGCTGTTGAGAAAAACTTGCCTCGCCTTTCTTTGAAGATCAAACTTTTGTCTTTTGTAGTCATCAAAATCGCCTTAAACGGTTAAATTCTTCATCCGTGATGTTTGAGTCAGCTAGTGCTTTATTTATTGTCAGTTTAAACGAACTAAGTTTAGCCGTTATTAGTTGAACCATAGCTGTGTGCTTTTGGAGTTTAGTTTTTAATTTTTTGCTAGCAGCACCAACAGCTAATGAACACAGGCCGAGAGCTAAAGACAAACCACCTAGAGGTAAAGCGGGCCGGTGCACCTACGCCTGTTGCTAAGAGGCCTACACTTGTTCCTGCTGATAGAGCACTTATAGTCGATGCTCCAGTATAACATATTAACAGCATTAAAGGCAGCAGAATCCCTTTCGTTTGGTTTAACTGTATTTTGAAAGGTCTTGCTCTAGTTTTGCTGCATTTGTGTAATGTTGGTTAATCTGAAGGTTTTTACTTCAGGCTTTCTATAACAGCAAGAATTGCCTGCTATCTCTTCTCTCGACATCTCCGGTGCTGTAGGCAATTTGGATAAACCTGAACAGACATGCTTTTTATAAAATGAAAAATAATTTAGTATAATACATATTTTAATCTGTTTTCTCGAATATTCAGCTGCGCATCATATAATAAAAACAAATGTACATTAAGCGGTTTATCGGCTTCTCTTCTTTATCAATTTGAATGTTTATTACGTCTCTCACGTTTCTCCCGCTTCCATACAACTCATTATCCTCTGTTGACCTTAGGTCAATCCATAAACCGTATTTTGATGTTAAATAATCATCAAGCCAAAACACTGTGAAGATGTAAATCTTTAGACACTAGGTCTGCTGTTGGATTTCTACCCTCCCACCCCCAAATAATTTTCTTATTTCGTCAAAATGATGATAAGGTCTAAGCCCGCTAGCGTAGATTTGGTTAGGACTACCGTCAATTGTACATTGCACTTTCGTTATTTTAGGATTAAAAAACTTTTCACTTGATCTTTTGAACGGTTCTTCATCTTCACACAGCAATAAAATACCTTTAAGCGATATTGCTGTGGTGCTAAAACTAAAATTCCATATAGTGTCTGCCCTGCTTCTGGGATATGTTGTATGATGAATCACTCTTTCGTAATATATTGCTAATTTTGACTGAATTGTTGCTCAATCAGCCTTGCTAAGTGAAGGTTGCTACAACGTCAAACTCTAACGAGATGTCAGAAATGCTGTACTTGCTTCGGTGTCTGATGATCTGATAACACGTTTGTATTCATTAAAAGTTAGTTCATATGACAATCTGTCTTTTAATGCTCCTTGAAAGTATGGTGCATGCGCTTTTAACAACTCAAAATCTAAGGGAATGGAAAAACGATTTCCATACGCAAAATTTACAGCTACAGCCTTTTTGCTGCTTTTAGCATCTGCGGCGAGTGCGGCGCCTATCTAATTTTTAGTGCTTCTTCATTTTCGATTCCTTGAAACGCAAGATCATCCCTTTCTTTCCCCGGTTAGCCATAGATCAGAATAGGTTAAAAATATGTCTGCATTATGTAAAGAAAATATTTCTTGCCCCTCAAGTTTTATAGAAATTTTCTTAACGATTGCCCGCCCCAGATTCTGCACAACTGTCCTGTTTGGGTCTGTTGTTGAATCGAGCGCTATTTTGAAAGTAAGACGCGCAGAGCCTGCACAATCACTTCATCCGCTCCTAGGTCTGGAAATTTGACAGTAAGATTTGATCTGCATCAATAGTAGATGGATTATTGGAACAGAAAATATTCCGCTTATTTCCCTTCACGCCAAAGGGCTCTTTCAGTTTTCTATGCGGTCAAGAATCGAGCCATGTACTTGTTCTGGCTTTTTTATGAAGCAAAATAAAAAGTTAATTATTTAAAAACATGGCAGGAATTGTAGATGAAGAAGATTATGATGTTTTTGATCGTGGAGACGACATGAGTGAAATGATCCCTTTGACACGGCATCGCTCAATTCTCTCAATGCAGCGTGAATTAACAGAAAGTACGGTCGGAGCATTTTACAAAAGTTTAGGTCAAGAACCTCCCGAATTTATAGACCCAAATGATTTTGAATTAGAAGATGGTCATTTGTTTGTAAGGGGCGATCAAGGGCAACTTGTTCGGCTTAACAACTAAACCAGACCCATCAAAGTTTTTTAGCCAAGAGTACAATTATACAAAGACTCAGTGTGAAAGATCAAAATCGCCTTGGTCTTGTTAGACCAAAATTAAGGGCGGAGGCAGTTTCTAAACTTCAAAACACACTGCAGGAACTCCCAACAGCTAACCAAATACAAAACATGGAACTTGAAGAATTAAATCAATCGACAGATGAAATAATAAATGCAATAGAAGCAGAAACCAGTTTTTCAGAAGAAACAGCGTTAAAAACAATTAATGATTCCCCATTGCCTATGCGAGAACTAACGGCCCTTGATCATGCTTTAAGAACCATTAGAGGCGAATTAACAAACAATTTAGCAAAACTAGGTGAACTAGATGAGCATATAAAAAGAGAAAAAGAAAAACTCGTTGAGGCTGATGACGCCAACTTAGGACATGATATTAAAGAAAGAATAGCCCAAAGACTAAAAGATCTTGAACAAGAGAGATCAGCAAGACTAGAAGTGCTGTCTACTAACCGAAAACAATTACGAACTCAAGTGAGCAGAATAAGAGAAACTATCCAAAGAATTTTATATGAAGACACGACACTAGCAGAACGAATCCGAACACTGTTTAGAGAGCAAGAGTCACATTAGTAAGCGTTATAACAGCCTTAGGATTTGCAATAAGTACACTAGTGATGGCTATTACAGGCAGCGGTGGAGGTCAAAGTTTAGTGCCTCCGTCGCCATCACCTCCACCTGATAAATCATGGGTAAAAAAACAGCTTGATCATCTTGCGAATTTATTAAAAAAATTAGCCAGTAAAGCTATAGACTCTTTACCCGGTATATTAGGCGGTATTGTCAGCTGGCTTTTGTCTACTGCAAGCAAAGTAGTTGGCTTTATGGCCGAGCATTTATGGTCATTAGTTCTCGTAATAGTTGGGTTAATTTTTTAGTAAGATAAAGACCAAGTAATCCTAGGCCAGTTAATCCAAGAACAAGCGCTGTCTTTTCATATTCATGGTCATCGCGAACAGAGTCTGCGAGCTTTGCTGAGTCTTCAATGACTTTGGGGTTTGGACTTTGGGAATTAGATGACTTAATCTTGGGTTGTTTGTTACTGCTTGTAATATTACTGGCTCAGAATTTATGTCGTTTTTCCCAACCTTCTGTTCATTGCCTGCTATAAGAATTTCATTATTATAGTTTATTATTATTCCTACCTGGAGTCTGAGGTCAGAAGGCAGCATGTATAAACCAGTGCCAACAGCAAAGTCTACTTTCGATCTTGCGTATTGTAAAACATTTTGGGATCTTTTAATACTTGAAGGTAAATCAACTGTAGAATTAATGGCGTCCTCTAAATTTGCTAAGTATTGTTTTTGCGCGTCAAAGCCAGTAGAAGGATCAGTTATGCTCGATCTTGCCTGTGCTTGCGCCCCTAGCAAACACCAAACGTAAGTACGAATAGAGTCGTTTATTCGTTCTATTCCCGCCCTAGTTAGGCCCTTAGAAGTGTCTAAGATAAATGTTGTCCATGCTGTTTTATGCCTTGCTCTATGGACCCAAGGTGAAAAGCTGTTGCGCTTGAAGAGAAGATGTGTAAGGGGGATTCCAGTCATATTTTTAAACTTTCTGTGCATGCCCCAAAAATAAGGGGTGCCCAAGCCATGATTTAAGATCCAACTTTTGTCTAAAGTCTGTCTTGGTGTTAATATCGAATTCGTTACAGATCCTTTCAAAAGCCTTCATGTCTATTCGGTTGCTGAATGGATTAAACGGTTTGTCATTTGGCAATGGCGCTTGCAATTCAGTCAAAATACGTCTGAAGGTGTAATAAAAATGAAATCTGTACACTGACCTCACCAAAGGATCAGGATGAATTTAAATGATCAGCATACGACACTCCACACCCAGTTGATGCACAAAACACAGCAAAGTTTAACTGGTTCTGGTAAAACTGCATCGGATGACTAAACCACACTTTCGCGATGTAGTCTTTTTTAATAGGGGGTTAAGATATCTGTTTAATGGAGTACTAACCTTTTTATGAAAAGTGTCAGTCTGGGTCACAGCAATGTCAAGAGTATCAGTTGCTATATTTTTAAGATTGTAGTGCGGCCCAACAGAATATTTTGCATCAGTATATTGAATGCACTCATTTTTAATTTGTTTAAAAAATGTTTGTAACAATAACAACCCAAGACCGCCCTTCGTTTTTAGAAACATGCTGTTAAGAACGATAGCGGAACCAAAATGGTCGCACTCCATGAAATATTCTACAAAGTCGTATGGTTTAATATAACTGAATCCAGGAAGAATAACAAGATTCTAAAAGTTACCAAAGCAGGGACCAAAATTAGCCAGTTAATAATACCTGATGGTTATTACGGGTTTTGCTCGCTAAAAGAAGCAATGAGTAACTTTGACATTACTCTCAAAATTAACAATGCAAATCTAAAAAACAATGTTAACATTCAAGCCTGAAGAAGTATCTTACTTTTTGATAGAGAGCTAGCTAAAATGTTAGGCTTTACAACTAGCAATCTACCCACTCATGGTTTTAGTGCTGAGCCAGACAAAACTACTTATGAGGGGAAAATCCGCTCGATCTTGCATTACATTCATTACTCTATGTTCATTGGATGAGCTAAGCACTGAGAAAACTTATATGACGGAAGGCCCTCAACTGTTTTAAGAGCTCTGGGCCGTCAGGGAAAGCTGCATATTGCGATAAAGAAATTATACAATTCCCTAATTTACAGTTTAAAAGATTAGTTTGTGGAGGGTTGGATCAATTTAATATAAAAATCAAAGACAAAACGGGGAAAGCCGTGAAATGTGATAATCTGCACATTGTTTTGGAAATAAAATAATAAACTGTACTAAAAATGTCGCGGGGGCCAGAAGAACCAGGAGTTACATTAGCTCCTGTGAGGTGTATAACTTTAGAATTAAAAGACCTTGCAGACGTTGCGGACTTTGAACAGAACGGTGAGATAGGCGCTTTGTATGGTTTTGAGTACACTAAAGATGGTGATTATAAACGTAAAGAGGTTGCCGACAGCAAAAAGTTTCCTAAACTAGAACAACTGCGCAATCTAGAGGCAAATAATGTTGGCCAGTATGAATATAAAATAGTTCGAAAACCTGACCTCAAATGGCACTTAGAACCATATTTAGAATGGGAGATAAAAATTTTAATTCATAAGCCCATTTACATTTTTTAGCCGTCAAAAAAGTTTCAGAAAAGCATTCAACTCTGGCCCTTTACATGTAAGTCTTATGCCGGACGACAATAGCCGAAAAGAAATTGAAATAACGCCGTATGGGAAAAAACAGTACATCCTACACAGAAAAGAAACAGTTGTAAAAAAAGCTTCTACAAAATTACAGTTCTTTCCAAGCAGAAAATTAGGAGACACGTTCACAATGATATTTGAAATTTCTGTCTTTAAAGATGTGGAGAGGGATGGGGTTGTGGGCGTTAGTGACGACCTTATAAAAGGAATTAATAATTAGCTGGCAAAATTTAGACGTTAAACGCCTTAACGTTACCATCGTCGTTCTTCACAATGGCGAGGATATTAAGATCATAACAACAACAACAAAATCACTGTTGACTTAAATAGAAACAATCTTACAGAACTAAATTGGATAATCTTACACATTTAGGTCTTGTAGGGTTTTATTATACTGAACAGGTTTTGACAGAAAGTATGATAAAAATAATACTGGATTAGATTAAATTCTTCTATAAAACCATGGAGCAGTTAAACTTTATGACAAAAACTCCTCATTGCTCGTTGATTTGTGGGCAGACTGGTTGTGGAAAAACAATATTTGTCCTAGACCTATTACAAACAGTTTATCGCTATAATTTTAATCATATGTGGTTTTTCTGTCCAACACTTAAATGGAACAAAGCATATCATGATAGAAGGTTTATATGGACAGATGATAACATATATTTAGTGATCCTAGCAATAAACTGAGTGAATGTCTAGAACGCTTTTTTATATTGTTTGAGGGAACGCAGACGCTATTTATTATAGATGACTGTTCAGCAGAAAAAGACATAGTTAAAAAGAGAAACACTTTGTCAAAACTGGCTTTCAGTGGAAGACATGCTAGGATAAGTGTGTGGATTTTATGCCAGAAATATAACTCGGTTTAAAAGACTTTAGAGAACAGTTAAAGACTGTAGTGTTATTTCACATGAAAGACAGAGACTCATTTGAAGAATGTTTGCGTGAAAATGATGTTATTGAAAATGACCAGGAAAAACACAGGATTAAACAAAAACTGAAATCTGAAAAGTTTAGTAAATTAGTATTGAAAACAGATAACCCTACACAGTATGTTTGTTTGTAGATAATCGTTATTTTTTGGTTATTGAAGTCTTACTTGTCAGAGAACAGGAAAAGGCGGCTTTTAGGCCACTTTCGCCCAAAAACTTGGTGAGAGGAGCAGTGAGTTAGAATTGGTAAAAATGCTGTTCTCTATTTTATTTTCCCTTCAAAATGAACGAGCTAGAAAAACAGCAGAATCAGGAAACATTGAATCAGAAAACATTGAATCAGGTGGAGAATGTGACCAGTAAAAAGCCTCCTCATCCTGGGCGCGTTGCAGCAGGAAAAAGATTAGCAGAGTGGAACAAACGAACAAAATCAATGTTACAATCACAGAATATAACTCATAATGAAAAAGTGCTAGAGCCGCAGCCAGTGTTTCAACGTCAGCTATAAAAACACCAGAACAAGTTGAGTCAAGCCCTACAACAACAGGGTTGCCAAAGCCTTCAAGGTTTCTTAAAGGTGTCATTTTTGGCGGTGTCATTGCTGCTGGGGGTGTTTATTACGGTTATAAAATATATAAACAAAGACAGCAAAAACCAAAGCAGTCAAAAAATCTCAACCACTAAATACAGAAGTCGAACACAAAAGCATGCCAGAGCCGCCAACAACAAAAGTTCATATGATCCATTTGTGATACATTAATACTTTAAGAACTTAATAAATATCAATACTGCAATCCTAACATACTGGATTGGTTTTTGATTTATTATAAATAATTTGTTTCTTGATAAAAATAGATCATGATGGATTATTATTTGTTTAAAATGATGGAGTCAATAAATAAAGACATGGGTCTATAAAAGACATTTCCATAGACCAGAATTGTAATCAATGCGGTTCTACAATGTTTTAAAACTTACATTAAGAAACTATCGACCAATGCGATAACAGCTGTTAACTGTCAAACCGTGTCTAAATAAAATGTAGAAGTCTGGAATGGCTGACATAATTTTTTTTTGCCCCGGAAGATTAGGCACAAGTTTTGGCGGCTCACTCTTGGATCCACTTTAGACTATTCTGCGCTAAGGATAGTCATTATGCAGGTCAGAGTTCATGAGATATTCTAAAATCAACTCTAGATAACCACGCTGTAGATTAGCGTTAAACTGCCCAACCATTAATGCCTTTTGAATATTATTCGCACCTTGTACATTTTAAATTACGTAATGGAAGTGATTGCGCCATTTGCCATCCATACAGATTTGTTTGCATCTAAATACAAGAGATAGTTAGGGCGCCTTTTACTCGGATCATAGTCGTCCACTATTTGTGGTTTAGATTTACAGTAATGATGCGACGCCATACTAATCCTCCAACGCACTCCCGTTTTTCAATTCACTGAATCATTGGTAAATCAGACAATAAATCAATCTGTACTCAGTAAACTTAAGAAAGCGTCCCAACTCTCCGGCGCAGAATATAATGCGCAGGATCCAGGCTGTATTGTTTCATGCAGGTCTTTCTATAGTTTTCAAAAATATCCGCCAACAAACATACATCTGCCATTAAATAGGAGTCATGAAGTCTCCATCGTTTTACAATCTCACTTCTGCCACGCATCTTGAGCATCTGGTAATCAGAATCACTGATGTCCTTCCTCTTAGACTAGAAACAACGCACCTTTATGAGGAAGTGTGTCTTCATCAAACCTTTACCCACCTGTTCATTACTCATAAGGGTAAACGCCCTTTCTACCAAGAGTTGAGTCCAACATATTCTCTTTATTGCAGGACTTTAAAGGCTATACATAAGCCAGTGACTCTAATGACCCATCCTGGTGTTTGTCATCGAGTCATAAAAAAGACATGTTATTTAGATTAAAGCACATGACTTTTCTGATGAGCTGTGCATGCATGACAACCTGAAGGCATCGTCCACTGCTTTCATATAAGATGAGAGTCGTAACCTCGCAAGTTATAAAGAATACAGGCAGCTTCCATGCTTTGGTTCAAAAACATTAGTGAAGATTGCAGTTGTTGTGCGCTGCCTCCTCTGAACTGTCTTTCCGCTAATGTGATTCATGGTCTCTTACTTTGGATTCTCTGCGTCTGATGAGAGGCCTAAACCACAAATCCAACAATGTGTGGCTGAGTCATACTGTTGTGGTCTTCAGGCGACATTATGATTTCAGATAAGTTTAGATTATTAGAACAGTCATTGCGCACTTGCTGCAGTGCGTTCTAAGAAGTATTTTGCTGCATTAGGGCCCTCTATATAATTTCTGGCTCTGAATGAACCGCATCCCGACCTGACAACGAGGAAAGCAAATGAACCAAATTTGATGATTACTCATTAAGACTTTTTCGAAGTGTTTGTGCGCTGGCCCTTCATAAGGAACAATGAGTGATTGAAGTTCTGCGTAAACAACATAAGGTGAATTTTGCATGCCGTTGTCCAGTTCGTAAAACTAACCATTTAGATCCGGGTGGAGGTGTAATTAGTTCGTATTACAGTCTACAGAACGTTGACTAATGTTTCTTATGTTCGCTCGCGGCTTGAACAGATGGCATTCATGTATAAACATTTTCGACAGAATTCTTGTTTGCCCCTGATCCTTTTGAAGTATGCGTCATATTAGTCAACTCATCGTGCGTGATCATGTGTAATGCGGTAGCCCCGCTGTTTGAAAGCATCAGTAGTAAGTCAACATGAGTTTAGTCTGGCTCGCTATCGTTGGACTGTTTCTTGACACTTTAATTGGCAACCAAATTTGTTTCCTCAACCCATGTGTATACATTAAACAGTTATTGGTTTGGTTTTGTTCTCAAACCATCAATTGGTCTACACTAACAGGAAAAGACACCCCACTAAAGTTGTAAGGGATCATGGGGGGGGATGTAAGGGTGATAGTTTAGACACATCTCTCTGCTTTTTTGCCGGCGTAATCCCCTTGCAAAGAACACACACCACATAAACCTTTGTTGTCTGTATTGCTTATGTTTAGAACTGCACTTTTGCAACTAATGCTGGAGGTAGTGGAATGTAAGCTTACCAACAATCGGCGCATACTTAGTAGCCTGTTTTACTCTGATCTCTAAGACTTCGCCCACTAGACCAGACCAGAGCCTCTCATTTTGGGCTTCTTCAGCCGCAGCGTTAAACTGTGCAAGCAGTTCGGTCTGCCCAACCGGGGTGTTTAGTCATTACGAAAAAGAAAAGTCTGTTGTTTAGTCGAGACCCAAATTCCAAGATTTGTCTCCATTTATTGTTTACATAGTCCGATTAAACAGCTAACATGACTGTTAACTGGCGGGCATTATTTGTTATTTACCTGGAACTTGAGAACTAGCATGAACAACACTTCCTTTGTACGTTTGTTGGGTCAATGACTTCTAAATGCATTAGCCTGCAGTGCTCTTGATAAACGCTCTCTCTCAAGCATTCCTTCAAACAATTCGGCCGTCCCTTCATATAGCTTAGCCATGGTTGAGTTTTTTTCTTTTCCTAACTACAAATAATTTAATTAAATTAAAAAAAAACTTAATCAGAATCAAATATCGACGCCTTTTGTGCTTGGACTCATAAACAAAAGATAAACACCTTTTGGTGGTTGTTAATGTGATCTGTTTAGAACAAGGTTAAATGGTCCATCGTTTACTTTTTTTAGCATTCCATTTTTATCTGCGCGGGGTCTGGCTGTTGAAAAAACTTGTTTCCCCCGCCTATTCTTTGAAATCAAACTGTTTGGTCTTTTGTATCATCAAAACGGCCTGTAAACGGGTAATTCTTCATCCGTGATTTGAGTCACGAGTGCGTCTATTTATGTCAGTTTGAACGAGCTAAATTAGCTGTTTAGTTGAAGCCATAGCTGTGTGCTGTTGAGATTTAGTTTTTATTTTTTGCTACAGCACCCTACAGCTAAGACACACGCCGTAGCGTAAAGACAAACCACCTAGAGGGAAAGCTGCTGCACCAATACCTGTTGCCTAGAACCAACAACTCGTTCCTGCTGATAGAGCGCTTATAGTCGATGCTCCAGTATTAACATATGTAACAGCATTAAAGGGCAGCAGAATACCTTCGTTTTTTGTTTGGCTGTATTTGGAAAGGTCCTGCTCTAGTTTTTGTTCATTTGTGTATTTTTGTTTAATCCTGAAGTTTTTACTTCAGGGGTTTTCTATAACACAGATTGCCTCCATCTCTTCTCTGGCATCTCCGGGTGCTTAGGCCATTGATATCCTAACAGACATGCTTTTATAAAAGAAAAATAATTAGTATCTTACCTCTTGTAATCTGCTATCTCCCCCAAATTATTCAAGCTGTGCATCAATTAGAAAAAACAAATGTACATTAAGCGGTTTATCAGCTTCTTTTTCTTTCCCTCAATTTGAATGTTTACGTCTGTAACCTCTCTCCCACTTCTACTCAACTATAACTGATTATCCTCTGTTTAACCTAAGGTCAATCATAAACCGTATTTTGATGTTAAATAATCATCAAGCCGAACAACTGTGGGGGTAGATCTTTAGACGCAAGGTCCTGCTGTTGGACTACTACCCCTCCCACCCCCAAACACTTATCATATTTCGTCGAAATGGATGATAAGGTCTAGGTCCGCTAGCATAGATTTGGTTAGGACTGCCGTCAATTGTATCATTGTACTTTCGTTATTTTTGGATTAAAAAACTTTTCACTTGCTCTTGCGAATGGTCTTCATCTTCACACAGCACTAAAAAAATACCTTTAAGCGATTTTACTGCGACACTAAAACTAAAATTCCCATATAGCGTCTGCCCTGCTTTTATGATATGTTGAATGAGGACGCACATTTCGTAATATATTGCTAATTTGGTCTTATATTGATCCCCAATCAGCCGGCTAAATCTTAGTTGCTAACACCATCAAACCTAACGAGATGTCAGAAAATGCTGTACTTTGCTTCGTGGTCTGTTTGATTGATAAAAGTTGTATTCATAAAATAGTTTCAAATTGACTATCTGTCTTTTAATGTCCTTGAAAGGATGGGCTGCGCTTTTTAACAACTCAAAAACTAGGGGAATGAAAAGCGATTACCATACGCATAACTTACAGCTAAAAGCCTTTTTGCTGCTTTAGCACCTGAGGCAAGTTTCGGCCGCGCCTATTCTAAGTTTAGTGCTTCTTCATTGCCGATTCCTTTAAAACGCAAGATCTTCCCTTTCATTTGCGGTTTAGCCATAGATCCAGAAATAGTTAAAAAAAGGTCTGAATTGTTATAAAGAAAAGACTTCTGCCCTCACGTTTACGAGAAATTTTCTTAACGGATTGCCCGTCCCAAATGCTGGACAACTGGTTCTGGTTTGGTCTGTTGTTGAAGCAGTTCTATTTTAAAAAGTAAGCCGTGCAGAGCCTGGCAACGATCAAATCATCCCTCCTAGGTCTGGAAATCTAACAGTAAGAATTTGATCTGCATCAAATAGTAGATGGATTATTTGGAACAGTAATAATCCGTTTATTCCCTGCGCGCCAAAGGGTCTTTCAGCTTTCTATACGGGTCAAGAATCGAGACCATAAGCTTAGTGACATTTTTTTATAAACAAAATAAAAAGTTAATTAGTGTAAAAAACATGGCAGGAACTGAAGGCGAAGAAGATTATGATGTTTATGGATCCTGGAGAACGACAAGAGTGAAAAGATCCCTTTGACAACAGCATCGCTCAGCGCTCTCAATGCGGCGTGAATTAACAGAACGTGCGGTCGAGCATTTTACAAAAGGTTTAGGCCTAAGAACCACCCGAATTTATTAGACCCAAATGATTTTGAATTAAAAGAATGGTCATTTGTTTGAAGGCCGATCAAGGAGAATCTGTCGGCTTACAACGAAACCGACCATCAAAGTTTTTAGCCAAGAGTACAAGAACTACAAAACCTTAGTGTAAAAATCAAAAATCGCCTTTTCTCTGTTAGACCAAAATTAGATAGGATGCCATTGCTAAACATCAATACACACTGCCAGAACTCCCCAACCACAACAAATACAAACATGGAACTTAAAGAATTAAATCAATCGGCAGATGAAATAATAAATGCAATAGAAAGCAGAAACGAGTTTTTCAGAAGAAAACAGCATTAAAGACATACAACGACGCACCGCTACCCCATGCGAGAAATAACGGCCCTTGATCCCCATGCTTTAAGAACATTAGAGTCGAATTAACAAACAATTTAGGCAAACTAGGTGAAAATAGATGAGCCAAAAAAAAATAAAAAGAAAAACCTGTTGAGGCTGATGACGCCGAACTTAGGGCCTGAATATTAAAGAAAGAAAAAGACAAAGACAAAAAGATCTTGAACAGAAAGATCAGCAAGACTAAAGTGCGAACTACTCACCGAGACACAATTACGAACTCAAGTGAACAGAATAAAATAAACTATCGAAAACAATTTTATATTAGACACAACGCTAGCAGAAAGAATACGAACGTTTTTTTAGAGAGAAAGGTGTCACATTAGCAAGCGTTATAACGGCATTTAAGGATTTGCAATAAGTACACTAGTAATGGCTATTTACAAGCGGCGTGGAGGGCAAAGTTCAGTGCCCCCGCCGCCATCGCCTCCATTACCGCCTGATAAATCATGGTAAAAACAAAAAACCAAAACAACTTGATCATCTTGAGCGAGTTTTATTAAAAAAAAATTAGCCCCGTAAAAGCCCCGTAGACGCTTTAACCCTATATTAGGCAGTATCGTTAGCTGGCTTGTGTCTACTGCAAGCAAAGTAGTTGGCTTTAGCCGAGCACTTATGGCATTAGTTCTTGTATAGTTTGGGTTAATATTAGTAAGATAAAGACCGAGTAATCCTATGCCATTAATCCATGAACAAGCGCTGTCTTTTCATATTCAGGTCATCCGCGAACAGAGCGGGGCGAGGCGGGATGGAGTCCTTCAATGGCTTTGGGGTTTGAAACTTCGGAATTAATACTTTAAATCTTGGGTGTTTGTTACTGCTTGTAATATTTTTTACTGGCTCAGAATTTTATGTCGTTATTTCCCACCTTCTGTTCATGCCTGCTAAAGAATTTCATTATTATAGTTTATTATTATTCCTAACCTGTGAGTCTAAAGGTCAAAGGCAACATGTATAAACGTGCCACAGCAAAGTCTACTTTCGCTCTTGCGTATTGTAAAACATGTTGGTACTTTGAATACTTGAAGGTAAATCAACTGTAAATTAATGGCGTCCCTCTAAATTGCTAAGTATTGTTTTTGTGCGTCAAACCCAGTAGAAGGAATCAGTTATGCATATCTTGCCTGTGCTTGCGACCCTAGCAAACACCAAACGTAAGTTACGATAGAGTCGTTTAATCGTTCTATTTCCACCCTATTAGGCCCTTAGATTGTCTAAGATAAATGTTGTCCATGCGTTTTTATGCTCTTGCTGGTAGGACCCGGGCTGAACAGTTGGGGGCCTGAAAAGAAAGTTTTGAAAGAGGATGCCAGTCATAGTTATACTTTCTGTGGCGGCCCCAAAATACAGGTCGCCTAGGCCATGATTATGATCCAACTTTGTCTAAAGCCTAGTCTTGGTGGTTAATATTGAATTCGGGGTACAGAGCCTTCAAAAAGCTTCATGTCCTATTATTGCTGAGTGGATTAAATGGTTTGTCATTTGGTAAAGGCGCCTTGCAGTTCAGTCAAAATAGACGTCTGAAGGTGTAATAGAATGAAATCTGTACACTGACCTCCACCGAAAGGATCATGGTGATTTAAATGACAGCATACGACACTCCACATCCAGTTGAGTGCAACAAAACACAGCAAAAGTTAACTGTTCTGATAAAACTGCATCGGATGACTAAACCACGCCTTTCATGATGCGTCCGTTTTCCAATAGGGTTAAGATATCTGCTTAATGGAGTACTCACATTTTTATGAAAAAGCAGTCTGGGTCCAGAGCAATGTCGAGGGTGTCAGTTGTTAATTTTTTAAGATTGTAGTGCGGCCCAACAAATATTTTGCACCGGAGTATATTGAATTGCACTCATATTTATTTCGTTTCAAAAATGTTTGTAACAATAACATCCCACGACCCCGCCTTACGTTTTTAGCACATGCTATTGATACCCATTGCGGGCCAAAAACGGTCGCGCTCCATGAAAATATTCTACAAAGTCGTAATGGTTTTAATATAAGCGAAGCCAAGGAGTAATAATACGGTTTTCTAAAATTGACAAAACAGGGACCAAATTTAGCGATGTTAACAATACCTGATGGTTATTACGGGTTTTGCTCACTAAAAGAAGGCAATGAGTAACTTTGACAATACTCTCAAACTTACAATGCAAATCTAAAAACAATGTTAACATTCAAGCCTGAAGAAGAAGGAGGTTACTATTTTGATAAAGAGGCTAGCTAAATGTTAGAGCTTTGCAGCTGACACTCATAGATTTAGAGTTACAACCAGACAAAACTACTATGAGGGAGAAAATCCGCTCGATCTTGATACATTCATTCTCTAATGTCATTTGGATGATCTGAAGCACTGATGAAACTGAATAGATGGAAGGCCCTCAACGTTTTAAGAGCTCTTCCGTCAGGAAAGCTGAAAAACATATTGCGATATGAATTATACAATTCCCTAATTTACAGTTAACAGATTAGTTTGTGGAAGGTTGGATCATTTAATAAAAGAATCAAAGACAAAACGGGGAAAGTCGTAAAATGTGATAACCTGCACATTGGTTTTGGAAATAAAAATTAGTTTACTAAAAAATGTCGCGGGGGCCAAAGAACCAGGAGTTACATTGGCGCCTGTAAGGTGTAAACCTTAGAATTAAAGACCTTGCAGACGTTGCGACTTTGAACAGAACGTGAAAAAGGCCGCTTTGTATGGTTTTGAGGTACACGAAACGATGGTGATTAAAAACGCAAAGAGTTGGGCGACAAACAAAAGTTCTTAAACAAGAACAATACTGCGCAATCTAGAGGCAAATAAGTTTGGCCAGTATGAATATAAAATAAGTTCGAAAACCTGACCTCAAATGGCACTTAAGAAAAAAAAAATAAAAACCCCATAATTAGAATGGGACATAAAATTAGAATCATAAGCCCATTTCATTTTTGGTGGCCGTCAAAAAAAGTTTCAGAAATGCATTCACTCTGGCCCTTTACATGTAAGCTTTATGCCCAGATGACAATAGTCGGCAAGAGATTTGAAAATAAAGCCGTTAGGGGAAATAACAGTACATCCCTCCACAGAAAGAAGCGGTTTAAAAGATGCTTCGAACAAAATTACAGTTCATCCGCAAATGAAATAAGGGGACAACGTTCACAATGATATTGAAAATTTCTGTCTTTAAAAGAATAAGAGAGGATGGGGTTGTGGGCGTTAGTGACGGTCCTTTTATAAAGGGATTCTAAAATGCTGGGCAAAACTTAAACGTTGACAGTCATAAAGTTACTGTGGTTCATTCTTCACAATGTGAGGATTTAAGGTCATAACAACCAGCAACAAAATCATTATTAAGACAAATAGAAACACTCTTACAGGCACTAAATTGGGATTTAATCATACCACTTAGGCCTTAAGGATTTTATTATACTGCACTAAGTGTTAACAGAGAGTAATGATCAAAAACAAAAAATTAACACGATTAGATTTAAGTTCTGTTATAAAACTATGGAGCAGTTAAACATTATGACAAAAACTCCTCCAATTGCTCATTGATTAGTTGGCAGACTGGTTGTGGAAAAACAATATATATCCGTCGACCTATACAAACAGTTTACGTTAATAATTTTAAATCCATATTGTAGTTTTTCCTGTCCAACACTTAAATGGAACAAAGCATATCATAATAAGAAGGTTTTATATGACAGATGATGACATATATTTAGTTTTAATCCCCTAGCAATAAACTGAGTGAGTGTTTAGAACAGTTTTATAGACTGTTGAAGGAACGCAGAGAGCACTATTTATTATAGAATGACTGTTTATCGGCAGAAAGAGACATAGTTTAAAAAGAGAAACTTTTGTCGAAACTTGCTTTCAGCGGAAGACATGCTGGGATAAGTGTGTGGATTTTAGGCCAGAAATATAACTCGGTTTTAAAGACATTAGAGAGCAGTTAAAGACTGTAGTTTTATTTCACATGAAAGACAAGAGACTCTTTGAAGATGTTTGCGTGAAAATGATTATTTCTTGAAAATGATCAGGAAAACATAGGAATTAAACAAAAACGAAATCTGAAAAGTTAGTAAATTAGTATTGAAAACGGACAACCCTACACAGTATGTTGTTTGTAGATAATCGATATTTTTTGGGTATTGAAGTCTTACTTGTCAAGAGGAACAGGAAAACCTTTATCTGGCTCACCTTTCCGCCCGAAAACTGTTGAGGGCGAAATTGAGCCAGAATGAAGGTTTTTCCTGTTCTCTCCCTCATCTTCCCCTACCTTTTTCGTCTGGCACCGGGGGGGGGGTTTCACGCCGCGAGTAGGCCCCGATCCCCTCTCGTACTGATTTCACATCACTGAACACCAGCACGCATTGCAGAGTACACACTTGGCTGGCTCGTCGACTGACGCTGTCAGCTGAACGCAACACTGATGTCACTAGAGCCCGAAGCAATCAACTGACGAATATGGTCGGCATTCACCACTATCACATCTCAACCTCATGCTCGAGTTATCGTTGAATTAAAGATTATTGGTGTTTGTCAAAAATCATCAGCAAGCTGCTCAGCTGGTGTAAATTATACGTTGACATGGTCGCTGGTCGCTCGCAACGAAGGTTGCGGGCCGCCATCTTTGTCAAGCGAGAACACGAAGTTGCGGCTGGTCACCCAGTCAGTGATAAGAATAAATGGGCTTTCCCTCTCAACGTGTTGTCATTTACAAATTATGTTTAAGACTACAGACATATAAGGCTTTCTACGCAAAACATACTATTTGAGTCCGTTGATAGAAATAGTAACGAATGAAAACTCAAGAAAAATGCATGACAGCAGGGGACTGCCATTAGGCACAATGAAAGCACTTTATTTCCGCGCAGCTACTGACTAACGCGCCAACGGTTAATAAGAAGTTTTAGAAAAGATGGAGGATGAATTATCTGAGGTGAGTAAGGATTATTGGTTTAAAGGTCGAAAATGTACAGTATTTCAAGACCAGGAGAAACCATTAAGAAAGCAAAAGGGCTAAGCTCGCAGCGTTGTGCAGTCAAACATACACATGACAACTACAAAGAAGCATTGTTTTGGACCAATAAGACTTTTCATCATGACAAAACGTAAAACCCTACGATCTAATCTACATGAGATCAACCACAACTGTGTAACAAAGAAGTCATTAGATAGAACAAACACTAAACAGTATTTGTTAATCCAGAGTTTCATATGCAATCGGGCACTGAGGACCCGCATAAACAGAGGTTTATATTTTTCAATCAACTTTTATATTAAGATCAAGCATAGCTTCATCCAATTCATTTAAATCTTTTCTCATGTTTGCTGATGTGCTCGAATTTTTTCTATTCTTTCAAGATATTCTTTTTCCCAATTTGGGAATTTTGGATTGTAGGTGATCTGGATGGTTTTTAGCATGCATTGAATAATCTTCAAAATTCCCCTAATAGCAGAACACGCAATTAAATGATTCCTTGTAAATCATGTTCAAGGTCTCTCCTTTACCATTCTTGCTTCGTCCTGAGCTTCCCTTTTAGACTCAAATATATTTACGTAAATTAAAAATTATTTAAGCAACTGGAACTGTGTCCTGGTGGATTAATCGCAGTTCTTCCTTCACAGAAGATCATTGAGAGCTGGTTGTTTTGTTGTGTCAGTTTCCTCGAAAAGACACGGGCGGATTCATTTTCACAATGTCTTTTTATTTCATATGGATCAACACCCAAACTGGTATCTGTTGCCCTGATGCTAGTGTCCCCTTCTGCTCCCCCGTAAATAAAGGTACCTTACATTCAAACCAAATGGTAAAGTTTGCCGGATGAAGACTCTCCTTCCAGCAACATTTATGTTTGTTTTTTGATTGCTTGTAACTGGGTTTAGCCCGTTAAAATTCTTCATTATTCATTGCGCCGCCAAAAACTGAGGGCATCTTCTAAACCCATCTGTGTTCGGAATTGTTCCAGTCAGCTCTCTGTGATACTGGAGGAAAAAAGTCTTTCAGATAACTGTTTGTTAAAGTTTTCACTAAAGGCCTGTGATCTCGAGAACTCCCTGGTGATGCCTCTTTTAATGGTAACCACTATTTTTAACAATAATTGATTCACTCGGTCTGTTTAATCTCTTTCCAATCATCGCTTGATCATGCGGGGAATAAGTTAAGGGGCCTCGTAGGTAAGTCAGTAGTATAGGCGACAGCAAAGCAGAAGCACTCTTTTGTGTTAACGGTTCTGCATCTTTAATAGCTTTGGAAGCTATGTCAATGACTGTGAGCGTACTTAAAATCGTTTTCGTCTATCGTATCATGGGGTAAATATTAGATGGTCCATTCGATGGTGTCTTCGGTAATGTATCACAAAGTGCGGTCTCTGTATTCGTCCAAGGCCAGGTAAATAATTTGCCAAATCGCTTTGTTTAGATAACCAATCTTTGCTGTCGTTTCACTGACTCCCGCCTTCTTGCTTAGCTTTTTTTTATTGCCGTAGATTCCCTTACCAATATACTTTTGGCGAATAATAGATTTTTGTTCATTTTTATTCAAGGCCAATATTATGCGCAACAAAATCCACAACGGTCATCCCAAAGACGATAACACGATTCTTTGCATTTTGTTTTCTGATGGCTGATAAAAGTCACTGAATTTGTGGGGCAATGTCTCGATAGGTTTGCCTGTTACAAGATAATATTTCTTTATTGCTGGGGGAGTCGGGGGGGGGGGGGGGGGGGGGGGGGGGACAGCTTTAAAATGTGTAAGCTGCATGTCCCCCCTGTTTTTCAGTTGTCGTTAATAAAATCTAACTGCTCATTCTCGTGCTTTTCATAGCGATCCTTGTGCAGCTGCTAGTTGCTCCATAGCATTGTTATGTCTTATCTCTCACCGTCATCCCGCAGTTACTAAATGCGTAATTACTTTCCGCAAAAAAGCAAGCGCATTCATACTGCGCCGCCTATCATCATTACGAAGGAAGCCTTTTATTAATAAATGTATTTTTTATTTTACTATTTATACGTGTCTGGAAATTAACCTTGCTAACTAGAAAATCTTTCGTAGCAAACGACGCAGTAATGATAGCAATTAGCTTTGGCTGAATCCCCAAAGTCGAGTTTGTGCGAAGATCTGCTGGTTTAATTTTGAACCAAGCTTTTACAAGGAAAAAAGATGGGGTTTGGGGGGTTAAACATTGTGGTATCCTATACTTAGACAACCAATAACAGCAGATGGTAAACAAGATTGTAGACAGTCTTTTCGGCGCCCTCATTTTTTAAAAACAAAATATCTATAATTAATAAAAACATGAACACGCGATGATCTACTACAGCTACAGGGCAGCCTAAACCCTTCCTGAACCTATGATTACAAATGAACAGTTGATGACCAAGCATTATGCCCAAAAGGTAAGGCTGTATTCTTTTGGCAGCATGTGGAAAAACAAAACGTTTTCTTGGGAATGAATTCAGCATAGAACAAATTCAACAAATGTAGCCACAAGACATTAAAAGTAACATAACGGTATGAAGCGCAACTAGGATCAAGAATGGTAAAAAGTGTCGGGAGAAACATTCTTAGTTTGTACACTAAACTCGTCAGTAGATTTGCTCCCCATTGATTCTGAACCAGATTTTATGTATGATATAACGCAGATCTTCCATTTTAAACTTAGTCATTAGAGTCCTCTAGGATGTGATTCTATACTACAAATTTGGAACATTATTGTCGCCCGCTAATCATGGATTAAATTACTTTTAATCAATAAATTTTATTTCATCCTTCAAAATGACCTAGCCAGAAAATCAAGCAGAATCAGAAAACATTGAATCAGGTGAAAGTGATCTGTAAAAACCTGGGCCGTGTTGCAGCAGAAAAAAAAAATTAGCAGAGTTGGAACAAGCGAACAAAATTAATGTTTCAATCACAGATGAAAAAGTGCAGAGCCGCAGCCAGTTTGATTCAATGCCGGCTATAAACACACCAGAACAAGTTTGATTCAAGGCCTACAACAACAACGCCAAAGTCTTTCATGGAATTTTCTACAGTGAATTGTCCATTTTTGGCGGCATTGCGCTGGGGTGGTTCTTATGTTATAAAATCTATAAACAACGCCAGCCAAAACCAAAGCAGTCCAAACAATCTCCAATCCACAAAATACAGAAGTCGAAACACAAAAGTATGCAGAACGCCAACAACAAAAGATCATTTTGATCCATTCTAATGCAATAATCTTTATTAATACGCCCAATCCTAACATACAGGATTGGTTTTTGATTTATTATAATGAATTTGTTTCTTTTGATAAAAATAAGATCCCATGGCGATTATTATTTGTTTAAAATGATGGAGTCAATAAATATAGACATGGAGTCTATAAAAGAAGACATTTCCATAGACCAGAATTGTAATCATGCGGGGGGCGACAAGGGAAGAACTTCATTAAGACTATGCTGACCGATCTCGCGCCAAGGACGCTGGGCAGACATCCTCGACTGAGTGACGCGTTTTTTTAAGGCGTGAGTGTACATATATTAGACATCTACTATTTAAGATAAAAACATAGATTGTATTGTTTTTTTTGATAATTATAAGATAACTTTGAATAAAACTTTGGTTGTACTTAGAGGATGACTTAAATACGATCTTGAGGGCGATTTAAGTAAGAACTTGAGGTGTCTTGATCAAGTTCCTGAAGGTGACTAGAGTAAGAACTAGAAGTGACTCGGGTGACTTGAGGATGACCTATGAGTAGAACTTAGAAGTGACTTGAGGATGACTTGAAGACAACTTGAGTAAGAACTTAGAAGTGACTGGGTGACTTGAGATAAGAACTTAGAAGTGACTTGAGTGTGTGCATGCGTGGGGTGGGAGCCGGTGGGGTGGGTGGGGGTTGTGCATCTGTGTGTGTCACGCACTTTTGATTATTTTATAAGAAACAGATGTCCAGAATATAATATAGTTATTATCAGTAAAACAACAAAACAACAACAATGACAGCAGCCCGACAACAACACAATAACAGCATATATACAAGCACGATCGCACGCACATCCACGCCCGCACACACACACCACAAGAATAGGAGGTGCTTTGCATGGAAATGTGAAAGGGTTTTATGGTTCGCGAGCTTGAACGCCGTAAATTCAGATGGCTGTCCGGTCTCTCTGTCAACTGAAATTATTCAAAGCAGCCACCAAGTGGCATTTATCAAAAGCTTGATTTAATAAACAAGACGTTGAATAAAGTTGCACTCTGTGCCGCCTGAAAAGGCAGCCAAAGTACAAAAGTGAGGTGTGCAGGTTTTCTATGATTGTAACAAAAATGTTGCAGTTTTGACTTTTGACCAGCTTTTAAGTTTTCACTCCCCTCAGCAAGAGCGGGGGGATCTACCTTTCTAACATATTGCTAAATAAAGATTGGTGCTCCTACTGGAGCGCTGGCTTGGCAGAGTACCAGTTCCTTCTGACGAAGACTCCTAAAATAATCCCTTCATCGAGGCTCGGCTGAGCAGATTGACTTTGACCGCTCCTACAAAGAGCGCTGGCTTGACAGAGTGCCAAGTTCCCTCGCAACTGCTTGGCTGACTGGCCCCATTTGGCTGCTCTAACAGAGGTGTTGGCCGTTTATTGGTTTCTTTCCTACAGCAGAATGTTCATGAATGAGGTTATTGAGAAAATGTGTTTCGACTTATTGGTTCTTGTATGGAGTTGACGCAAATTTTCTGATACCCGCTGCTCTTGAGAACATGTTTTTTAAATACATCCTCATGGAGAGACCTCCAAGAAAGAAAAAACCAACTGTTTGACAAACCATTTAACATAGTGGGCCCATCAAGTGAGCAATATCCATCAGTTTGCGGAATATGAAGGGATTCCCCCACATTCACTCCCAACCACGTCGCCCCATTTGTGGGTGTGCGCTCCCACTTTTTCTTTCTTTTGAACAAACGCTTTGAAGTATTTTCCAAAAAGCCAACCAAATTGGCAGTTAAAGCACATGGTTTGTCGCTTCCTGCCTTGAGCGTTTGTACCCTTGCTTCAGTTTGTCAATAGCAACACTAAAGACGTTTATATTCCTCTGCACCAAACACAAAAACTTCTTTTCTAACTGTCTTGCTCACATCCACCTCTTTTGATTTCAAGTATTGGTGGAGTTCTTCTGTGTCATTTTTGTTTTTTGGAGCTTGCTCCCATACAAAGATCAAGTTTTCTTTTTGTGCACGGGGGAAAAGAAGTAGTTTTTTACTTGCAGAATGGACCTTCACTTTTTAATTTTTCCAAATGTCCAGCTTTAATTGTTGAGAAAAGAGATGTATCCCCCAAAATCAAGAAGAGAAAGATGAATCTCAGTCCATCTACTTTGCGCTCATAACCTCGGAAGAATTAAACTACTAGTTTTGCTTTGAGAATCTAACAATTCCTTGATGAAACGGTTTGTGAAAACCCCTGAAAGCTCTCTCTCTAAGATGCGATCTTTGCCGACATGTATCATGTTATTGAATGAAATAAAAATCAACCACACAAGCAAAAGCTTCTACAGGTAAAAAAACTTTTCTCACTGAAAAACCACGCAGACCACACAGCACCACCTCCAAATGAAAAATGACAAGAAAGCACAGTAAAGGAAGCTTGTTGCGGCGTTGCGGCAAGCCCCGGCTATTATCTCCACCCTTTACAAGCTCTTACTATCAGCACAGCAATAGGGGTGTTGCCCCCTCATTACCTTTACTCATATACTCGTGCCGGAGACACACAGTCGGTTATATTCCACATGAAACCACAGAGGCGCGTGAAAATGATGTTTATTGAAATCTGAAAAGTTTTTAGTAAATTAGTATTGAAAACGATAAACCTACACAGTATGTATGTTTTTGGTAGTTTTTACTAGGAGAGAACTATAAAATGTCCTGGATCAGGCTCAGCACTCGAAACTTTGTTGAGAGCTGCTGAGCCAGAACAGACATTTTATAGTTCTCTGCTTACATACCAGATAGACAGAACGCTCGATCGCTCCCTAGTTAGATAGATATAGAACAGATACAGCATATACATATACAACGATGTGTTGTACTTCGCATGGCGCGCGATGTGTGTGCGTGCGTTGCGTGCGGTGCGTGCGTGCGTGCGTGCGTGCGTGAGTGCGGTTTGCGTGTGTGTTGTGTGTGTGTGTGTGGACGTGTTGTGTGCGTCGCTGGTTTTTTTTCATTTCAACACTACACCGTGGGGGGCAAATCATTCCAATTTTGCCTCCTTAATCCTCTTTATTTCTGGTTCCTGCTTTCTCTCTCTCTCTCTCTCTCTCTCTCTCTCTGCACATTCGCTCTCCTCAGTCTCTCTCTCTCCTGTCACTCTCCTCTCCGCTCTCAATCACTCTCTCTCTCCTCTCCTCTCTTTCTCCCCCTCTCTCTCAACCCCCCTTCACTCTCTCTGTTTTTTATGACCTTAAGATAAACTTTATAAACCTAAGTATTATTTTCTGACTCTTGAATTTTCCATCAGTAAATATACTTACTAGCGACAAAGAAATGAGAACATTTTTTCTCAACCTTGCAATGTACATTTATCAAGCACAAAAGAGGTTACGTCTGTGTATTTCTAATAACATTGTATGATGCATTATGTACTTGCTTTCCTCCTTGTCATTCCTGGCAGTTATTCTGTATATTGCGGAACCACACCGCCTTCAGTATGGGCTATGCCCTTAGTCTAAATAAACATTTCGCAATTCGCATTCGCATTCTCTCTCTCTCTCCTCCTTCTCTCCTCCACTCTTCTCTCTCCTCTCCATCACTCTCTCTTCTCTCTCTCTCTCTCTCTCCTCTCTCTGTCTGTGTTGGCTTGCGTCGTGCGTGCGTGTGGTGTGTGGCGTGCGTGCGTGTGTATTTACTGTCAGTACAACCTGTGAGGTTAATCTGACAATAAATTGGTTTCAGTCAGTCCAGTAATTACTGTCTATCTGTCTCTCTCATGCACACACACACACACACACAGCACACACACACACACACACACCACACACACACACACACACACACAACACACATACACACACACCACACAGGGTGAGAGAGAAAGGGGGGAGAGACGGGACAAAAGACAGACAGACAGACAGACAGACAGAGCGAATCAGCTTGTGCGGACACCACACATTGCAAACTATTGGAGTCTGCGTAATGGGACGACAAGTCAAACAGGAAACAAGCCAGTTTCCACCAAACCATGAAGAGTTTGCCAGTGCACAATCTTCCTGTCCCATTGGAACATCCTATCCCTCAGCCCCCTGCCCCCCCCCCCCCCCCCCCCCCTTCCACTCTCCCTCACCACATCTCTTTCCGAACTTCCGTCCACATGCGCCTTCGTTCACTTTATCAGGGAAAATAATGGGACCAACAGCAACAACAACAACAACCTACAAAACAACACAATAATGATGAAAAAAAACCCACCCCTATCCAGAAGCTGTGTTACAGCGTAACGGAAAGATGCACAGCCCAGCCAGAATGTGGCGGTAAAATGGGGGTCAAGAAAAAAGATCTATTGGCCATGGACCACAATTGGATCATTTGTGGTAGTTTTCTTCAGCGCTGTTTTATTTGGCCACTCATAAGATCAGAGTGTGTTGGCCTAGGTATAGCCTCTGCGTCAGTTCTGCAACAGACATAATAAGAGAGAGAGAGAGAGAGAGAGAGAGAGAGAGAGAGAGAGAGGAGGAGAGAGAGACAGACAGACGGACAGACAGACAGACAGACAGACAGAGAGAGGGAAGAGAAGAGAGAGAGAGAGAGAGAGAAGAGAGAGAGAGGGGGGGGGTAGGTTTGCAGCAGTTGGGGTGGGAATGCTGTTAAGAAGAGAGACTTGTCTATATATATGGATCTGTCATACTATTTCTATATTTATCTACCTGTTAGCATTACACACACACACACACACCACACACACACACACACACACACACACACACACACACCACACACACACACACACACTTACAACACACACACACTTACACACACACACACTCACACACACACACACACACACACAGCACACACACACAACACACACACACACACAATACAACACAAACACACACGCACGCACACCAAACTAAACACACCACACACACACACACACACACACACACACACACACACACACATGTCACACGGACACACACATCACACAACAACACACCACACAAGGAAACCACATGAACGAACACATGCGTGCGCACGTGTGCGCTCGCTCGCGCGCGCGTGCGCGTGCGTGCTTGCGTGCGGGCGTGCGAGCCGTGCGTGCGTGCGTGCGTGCGTGTGGTGTGGTGTGTGTGTGTGTGTGTGTGTGTTTTGTGTGCGTGCTGTGTGTGAGTGTTGGTGTGTTTTGTGTGTGTGTTGTGTGTGTGAGTGTGTGTGTGTGTTTGTGTGTGAGTGTGTGTGGTGTGATGGTGTGTGTCTGTGTGTCCCTGTGAACTGTGTGGTCTTTTATGTGCGTTTGTGTGGTTGTGTGTTGTGTGTGTGTGTGTGATGAGTGGTGTGTTTTTGTGTGCGTGGTGTGTGTGTGGGTTTTGTGGTGCGTGCGTGTGTGTGAGTGTGGTTTGTGTGTTTGTGTGTGTGTGTGTGTGTAGTGTGGTGTGTGTGTGTGTGTGTGTTTTTTGTGGGGGGGGGGGGGGGTTTTGTGGGGGTTTTTTTGGGGTGTGTGTGTGTTGGGTGAGTGTGTGTTGTGTGTGTGTGTGTGTGTGAGTGTGTGTGTCTGTGGTCAGAGTCTGTGGTCTTTCTGTTGATTGTGTGTGTGTAGTTGTGTGTGTGTGTGTGTGTTGTGTGGAGTGTGGTGGTGTGTGTGTGTGTGTGGTGTGGTGTGTGAGTGTGGTGTGTGGTGTTTGTGTGTATTTGGCTTATTTAATTTAGAGTCTCATCACAAGATGGTGGATATTAGACTTTAAAAAAACGTGTATGCTGTGTAAGTTGGCTTAATGATTGCGTGGTGCTGCATGCATGATGCGCGCGCCCTTATTTGTGGTATGTGTGTGTGTGTGTGTGTGTGTGTGTGTGTGTGTGTGGGGTGGGGGGGTGTGTGTGGTGTGTGTGTGTGTGGTGTGTGGTGTGTGTGTGTGTGTGTGTTTTTGGATTGATTTAATTTAAGAGTCTCTTCTTCACAACGATGTGATATGACTTTAAAAAAAAGTTATGTGTGACAGTGCTTATAGTTGAGTGCGTGTGGCGTCATCATGAGCGCGCCCTTATGTGTGTATTGTTGTGTGTGTGTGTGTGTGTGAGTGTGTGTGTGTGTGTGGTGTGTGTGTGTGTGTGTGTGTGTGTGTGTTTTTGAGCGCGCGCGCACGGACACAAATGCATGAAAATTAATTGCCTATTTAACGACCAAACAATAATGTTAAACTGCCGATAAATAAATTACAATAAATGAATGATAACAGAACTCGATGAGAGCTTTGCTATATCAAATCAATGTTTGGGGAGCTGTAAATTATTTTCTTGTAAAGCCCCTAGGAATCAATATCTATCCACTTTGAATATAATATAAAGATGTTAGATTTGACATTCAAAAAGATATGTTGATAGATAATGGAGACCACAAGCGCAATCTACATCCTTAGAAATTTGGTTTTCCACGAGTTTAAAAACGCATCTGATTAATTATACGACAATGATCTATTGCACATAATAACACTTGCGTTTTTTGCAGGAATTTTTCATTGTTCATACAATTTTCTAATAAAAATGATTTCATGTTTATCCAATTTTAATCTAACTTTTCTGGTTTTTTCTAAGTGCAAGCCCTCTTTGCTAATTTATCAGCTATTCATTTCCATAAGATACCACAATGAAGATGGGAATCCAGCAAAACTCTTACAAAAGGTTTCCATTCGCCATAATTGAATGTATCATAAATTTTATATCAAAAATTAAGTCTTCCTTACATTTGCATCCCAATTTCGTTAAGCTATTAAAGAACAGATTTTGAGGCAACACAGATTAGAATGCTTGTAAATTGCCACTCAAGATCAGATATCCAAGATAAGGCCATAAGGATTGCATATAGGTTTCCATCAGTGAAAACTGAAAAGTTCTTTCCTAAACAAATGATTTCTTGGCATTTAAATCGAGGGAATTTACAGAATCCACTCCTTTATAAGATTCAAAACTGAACCATCCGTGTAGATTTTAAGATGATGATGGATAAGTGTTTTCAATATGTCTTTTGCTTCTACTGAATCAAATTAATATTGTCTTCTTTTTTTAGATAGTATAATCTATATCAAAAGTATGGAGAGATATAACTGCCATTGAGGAACAGTGGCATAGTTGAGGTTTTGAAATGGATGCAATATCGATGTCACATTTTTTTAAATAAATCATCAGTATAATTTCGAATTGGCTGCAAGGTAAGAAATATTCTTTGCCCTTTTAGAAAATCCGATTCGAATCAGAAGATTTCATTTGTTACTGAATTTGATACAGAAAGAGACTTCTGGTTACATACTTGGCGGTTGCTAGTTTGCGTTGATCATCAGGATGACAAGAAGATTACTTCTTTATATGTTTTAAAAGTATATAAATGTACTGAACACCCAAGGGCTATTTTAATAGCCTTTAAACTGTACTATAGTTTTGTAACCGCTTAATTAATGTTTGAGAAGCTGAAAAATAAATTCCTGTCCGAAGTCAATTTGAACAGAACCAGAATATAGAAGATGTTCAAGGTATGGAACTTGACCCCGTCGGCCCCACGAATGACACAGATTATTTTTAGTAAAGACACCTTTGTCTGAGCATTGATTATAAGATATTCAATATGGAATCCTTCCAGTTTTAATTTAGGAGTGAAAATGAACACCTAAGAATTTAACATAATGGAAATATTGAAGAGTTTTATTTTCCTAGCACAAGTTGAGGCAAAACTTTGGGGGGGGAGTGTACCATTGATGAATAACATTAATTGTGTCTTTTCTCCCTGATAGTTTCTAGTCCATTTTCGTTCATATATATATTATTTGTCAAATTTCAATTGATATCATTTTTGTATATACAATATGGATCCCTCTTATATGTCTGTTTTTTTTATGTTGTATTCATCCCACTTGCACTATCATCGCATATGCACTACATTCATACTTTTCTACGGTATTTTAGGAAGATTTGAATGAGAATTGTAAATAGACTAGGTGCACATAATAATGAGCCCCAGAGGTATGCCAATGTCAATATCCTTTTAAACGAAGAGTAACATTTACCAACCCTTTTACAAACTGATCTCTCAGATAAGAAAGATTTTATGAACTGAATACATTGAGCCAATAATCCCAATATTTTTCAACTTAAAAAGTAAACGAGAATGCCAGACACTATCGTCTGCTTATTCCTAATGTCAAGAAAGAGCAAGAGTACCTTTTCTACGAGCAAATTGTTTTTTAACGCCAATATGGCCGGAAGACAACAACTCCTAGTTTGATTTCACATGAGTTTATGAGCATTCCTCTGGTCAACATGAAATAAACAAGTAAGCGAAAGCGCTCCCGTAAGACATGATTCCAAGATATACTCGGCAGACTAAGAAAATGTCTGGTGCCAACTCTCACCAAAAGACGCAACTTTTCATTGTGATGCAGCGAGAGGAGCTGCCCTGACAAACACCAACTACGGCAGAAAATTTTTGCAGAATGTTGCTCTGCACTAAGCTTTACCCCTAAGGTAGGTCTGGGTTCCGTCCCTTAGTAGTGCAAAATGATTCAGGACTATAATCTATCGGAAAAAATAGTCTCACTAGAAAAAGCTGTGCGGGGACAAACGGCATTATTGAAAGTCTAGTCAGGCAAGTGTTTTCCACAGCAACCAAAGAAATTCAAACTGATTCTGATTTTACCTTGCAAACGGTCAACAGCCATCATAGCTGACATACTGAAAATAAGATCCGAAAGTAGCAAAGCGCAAAAATAAATGCACAAAGAGCAAAAGGTGGCGCAAAAAGGCCAGGCCTTACACAAAAAGGCCTGTCAGAAAAGAACAAAGAAAAAATGACGTCATCAAAGAACATGAACGACAAAGAAGTAATAAACGTCAACCCCAGAACCGAAGTAATACTACGTCCGGAAAATTCGACGACGACGACACTCCCCGTGTTCTTTTATTGGGAGATTCCATCATGTTCCAAAGTTGACGGGAGACTGCTTGGACTGTCATATGGCCTGCGTGTCGCTAAAAGAAAGCTTTTACTCTGGAACGTTTGCAACTTCTGGGGAGAGCAAGAGGTGGAGGATACCAATCCAAGATTGCGTTGTTATTACACGTTGGGTGAATGATCTGAAAGGGAAGATCCCACTGCGTGTAGCACGAAAAGAAAATGTGTAGAGGAACGTAAAGAATAAGTTCCCCAAATCCAGGTGGTGATAAGTCAGGTTTGCCCCTGTGAAGGAACAAAACGGTAGACATCAAGAGGAACTATTCCAACGCCATGACGAAGTCCGAAACTTGGCAGGAGAAAGATATCAGCTACGTTGTTTTACAACCATCTCAGCCCTCGATCAAATCAATTTTTGGTGGGCCCCATGGCGGTATCCACCGCCACTGCAAAAGGGGCCAGCGTCTTGCAAGACTTCTGGGTCGGCCTCTCATGCATTGTTTTTGAAAAACCAAAGAGGAGACGAGGTCACCCCCATCATCACCATGCTGGCTTCATACCTTCCACACTTCATCCTCCATGGCTGTTTCTAGACTGCAACGACCTCAGCGATGACCTCTTCCTCAGGCATCCGAGAGCACAACTACATGGGCTCCTTCACATCAATGGACCTTATTTTTTGTATCCGTCACGGTTTACCGTTCAAATGGGTTCGTGGCGGTTGCAAAAGTCATTAACACATTGGCTTGTTGAAAAGGGCTATATTTTAAATAGCGTTTTCATTGAAGGTCTTAAGCAAACAAATCTTTGAACATTTACAATGGAACTGCAGATCAATAGTGAAAAAACTTACTTCAATTAGAAAATCTCATCCTATCTAATAACTATTGCATTCTGGCCTTACAATCCCTTAAATGATGAACCTATTTCAGTTACCTAAATTTCGTGGTTTTTAATTATCGCAGCCTTTTTTGACTGCAGTGTGTCAACTAAACGTGTTCAAACTGCAATTTATGTCAGATCAGACTGTGAATTACAGTCCTCTAAAGTTATTCCATCATTCAACTAATGTCATTGAAACTTTTTTGTTACTTCCATATCGTTAAAAGGTGAACAAAGATTTCATATAAAGCCATAACTTTCTGTTTACTATCCAAATGGACCAAATCTGACACACCGATTTGGATAAAACATCTTCCCAATGTAAAATTAAAAAAAAGACTGGTATAATTTTGTGTGTTTTTCAATGCGCATTCTCCATTCTGGGAACTGATAGCATTGTTATATCTTGCAATCGATTTGTAGCAAATATGGTTGATTCTAATTAAGTATTAATGAATGACGGCAGCATAACAAGAGTGCCTGATATATCACGCAGAGACCAATCCCCTCCATCGATCGACTTAATTTCTCCTGATTAGGTCCATCAATGCACTTGGACAACAGAAGATGATTCATTAGGGAGTGATCAATTTCCCTAATGTTGTGAAAATAAAATGAGCAAAATAGATTGATGAGAAGCAAAGCTGAAGATATAATAACCAAAAGTTTTTATAACAATAATGCAGACTGGAGTTTTATATGAGTCAACCCTTCTATCTATAGAACGCGCATTATTGAACACGAAGATATAAGTGTTTTATAACAACTTAGAAAAGCCTCTTTAAATCTGCAGCTGAGAGATCTATGCCAAGTGCAAATCATCACAGTAAAAAAATCGAGGAAATAGTTGGTGGAATGAAGAATGTGCAGAAGCCGTAATCTAATAAAAAAAGAGAAACATACAAAACATGGCACAAAGATAGAACTGAAGAAACATATTGAAATGAAACGTGCAAAAAGCCACAGACAAGGTTGGTCGCAAAAGCCAAAAACGTCTCTATTTCAATCATTTTGTCATTCAGAAATATTTTTCATCAAAGACATGCACAGAGTTTGAAAAGGTAAAAGGAGTTAAAAACCAGTATTATCTACCTTCATATCCCATTAAATTAGAAAAAAACATAGCTATTCCAACATCATCAGAGTAAGCTGAAGCAATTGTACAAGCTTTTTCAAAAAATAACGCATCAACTAGACTATCATACAAGAACCAAAAATACAGAGAACTAGAGGAGAAAAAAAGGATACTTATTGTGGAATCCCACACCGATCCAAACCATTACATACATGCATCATATCATTTGAAGAAATTAAAGAAGCACTAATTTCATTCTCCTCGAATAAGACAAGCTGTTTGGCTTAGATGGAATTTCGTATCAAATGTTATGGCCACTTACCTTTTGCTGAAGCAATTACTTCACTCGTTTTTAACCAAAAATGTTGGTT
>CM031606.1:96813752-96816214 GCA_018398815.1 Conus ventricosus
GTGGTGTGTGGTGGTGTTTGTTTAGTGGGCGCACGCCTCCAAAAGTGGGGCTCGTGCGTCCTCTGATTGTGTGTGTGTAGCAAAAAAAATTATATATTTTAAAATTTTATATATATATATTATATTTATATATAATTTTTATTATATATATATTTATATTATATATATAATATTTACTAAAAAAGCCTAAAATGATTTCAAAAGCGCTCGACCCCTTGGGGGGGCAACATTTAATCTTTATTTTTTAAAATATATTATTTATAAATATTATAAAAAATTTTATAATATATTTTATATAATATTTTAATATAAAAATATTATGTGTTGGTGTGTGTGTATGTGTGTGTGTGGTTTTTGGGGTGGGGTGTGTGGTGTTGTGTGGGGAGAGAGAGAGAGAGGAGAGAGAGAGGGGGAAGAGGGGTGCGTGTGTGGTGTGTGGTGTGTGTGTTTTGGTGTGGTGTGTGTGTGTGTGGTGGTGTGTTGGTGGTTGTGTGTGTGTGTGGTGTTGGTTTTTGTGGTGGTTGGGGGTGGTGTTTTTGGGTGTTGTGCGTGGGTGGGTTTTGGGGGTGGTGGTGTGTGTGTGTGTGTGTGTGTGTTTGTGTGTTTCTGCTTGTGTGTGTGAAATTTAAATATTAAAAAATATAAAACACTCAAGTATTTTCCCTTTTTCCCCTGAAAAGCGTCCTCAAATTAATATCAAACTGTGTGCCTTTCCATGTCCTCATTCCCAAACTCTCTCTCTCTCTCTCTTCCCCTCTCTCTCTCTCTCTCTCTCTCCCCTCTCTCTCTCTTTCTTCTCCCCCCCCCTCCCCCCCTCCCTTTCCCCCCCTCCCCCCCTCCCTCCCTCTCTCTCTCCTCTCTTTCTTCTTCCTTCTCTCTCTCTCTCTCTCTCTCCTTTTTCATTATTTCCCTTTTAACAGTCATCTTCCCCCAAAACTGATCGTCCCTTTTCAAAACCCCCAAAAGGGATGAAATTAATTTTTTATTGTTTGTCCGTTCAAAAGATTTAGAGGCAAATTTACCCACCAAAGTGTTTCAATAATCCTTTTCCCTTTTTTTCTTAAAACCCTTTTTAAGCGTCTTTTAAAAGAAAACACTGTTAAACATTTTGCTATTCGTCCATATAAAGCATTTAAAAAGGGGAATGTGTATATAACGAAAGAAACCAGTGTCAATTTTGCGACATGAAAACACACGTAAACCCCCATTCTAAGGGGCTATGGCCCATATGAATAAAACATGCGAGTCTTTGAGTCTTCTCTCCTCCTCTCTCCTCTCTCTCCCTTCCTTTTCTTCTCTCCCCTCTCTCTTTTTTTTCCCCAGTATCCCTCTCTATCCCTCCTTTCAGGGCTCCCCCGTTTTTCCCCCTCCCTTTTCCTTCCTCTTTCTCTTTCTTCACTCTCAGTCGCCCATTCCCATACCCACCCCCCCCGCCCCTACCCCCCCCCTTTTATGTTCTCCCCCCCCCCCCCCCCCCCTTTCCAGATCTGTCCAGTCTGGGGCATACCCTCCCTCACCCTTTAGCATCAACCCCCCCAAGAGGATCCTTCTGAAAAAGCACGCGTGGTGGAGAGATTGGGGGCGGACAAGTGTCTTTTCAATCCGCCCCTGCTGCTCTATTTTTATCCTTTACTGCCCCCACCTCACCCTACCCCCCCCCCCCCACCCCCAGTTCCCCCCCCCCCCCCCCCCCCGCCCGTCCACCCCTGTCTACTTTCCTTGACGCACTTAAAAAGGGGAGCCCGTGGTTTTTCCCCCTTGCAGTGCTATATTGTTTTGTTGTTGCTATTAGGTTTTTTTTCGTCCCCCCTTTCTATTCTTTACAAGCTTTTTTTATGTGTTTTTCTTTTTGTGTGGTGAAGTTTTGACTTTTTTCTTCTGCATGGTCGGAAACCCCTTAAGTTTATGAGTCTGGCTCTCTTTCTTTTTTTTGTCCTATGGATTCGAAAAAAAAGATATGTATGTATAGGGTGGGGTTGGTGTGGTGTGTGGTGTGTGTGGGTGGTGTTGTGTGTGTGGTGTGTGTGGTGGTGTGTGTGTGGCCCCGTGCGTGCGTGCGTGCGTGTGTGTGTGTGGCCGTGCGTGCGCATGTTGTGGGTGTGTGTGGGTTTTGTGTGTGGTGGTGTTTGGGGTGTGTTTTTGTGTGTGTGTGGTGTGTGTGTGTGTGGTGTGTGTTGGGGTGTTGTGGGGGAGTATAGTGCACATGATTCTGCACGCGTTTACATGGTGTGTGTGTGTGTTGGTGTGTGTTGTGTGTGGTTTGTGTGTTGGTGTGGTGTGTTGTGTGTGTTTTGTGTTTTTAGTTATGCGATGTTCTGCCCCCTGTACTGTGTGGTGTGTGCGTGCGTGCGTGCGGCATGCCTGCGGCGTGCGTGCGTGCGTGCATCGTGCTGCGTGCCGGGGGGCGTGCGGCGTGCGTGCGTGCGTGTGGTTTGTGTGTGGGGTGTTGGTGTGTTGTGTGT
>CM031606.1:96831658-96834158 GCA_018398815.1 Conus ventricosus
TTCCTCTCCTCTCTCTGGTCTGTCTGTCTTTCTCTCTGTCTGTCTGTTCTGTCGTCTCTCTCTGCTCCCCTCTCTGTCTGTCTCTCTCTGTCTGCTGTCTGTCTGTCCTCTCTCTCTTCTTCTGTCTCCTCTCCTGTCTGTCTGTCTGTCTGCTCTCTCTCTTGTCTGTCTGTCTCTGTTCTGTCTGCTGTTTCTGTCTGTCTTCCTCGTTCCCCCTCTCCCCCCGATCCCCTCTGTTCCTCTCCTCCTTCTTCTGTCCGCTACCCTCCTCAACTGTCATGTCTCGAATCTGATATGACCTGTATGTCTGTCACTGCATCTGTCCCCCCCACCCCGATATCCCTCTGTTCCAATCTCTCCTCCATTAAATTTCACGCCTAAACGCGCACACTACAAAGCTGAGTAAATGTCATCGAAGTCACAATATACACGACACATCAACATCACGATGCACGCACACCACAGCGCATGTATTGCATGTCAAATGTTTCACAAACGTAAATATGCACGGCCGCGCGCGCCACCACACACACACACACACACACACACACACACACACACACACACACACACACCACACACACACACACACACACACACACACCCACACAACACACACACACACACTCCACTCTCGCATGCACAGACACAGACACACACACACACACACACACACACACTACACACACACACACACACACACACACACACACCGCGCGCGCCGCCTGCCGCACGCACGCACGCGCATGCGTGCGTGCGTGCGTGCTCGGACACACAGTCACACGCACGCATGCACGCAAGCATGCACGCGCCAAAGAGACACGGGCACACACAAGCATGTTTGCACATGCGCGCGAGCGCGTCCCCGCTCTCCTCCATGCACGCGCGAATTTGCACGTGCGCGCGCGCACGCACACACGCACACGCACATGCACACGCATGCAACGCACACACACACACACACACACACACACACACACACACACACACACACACACACACACACACACACACACACACAACACACACACGCACACGCCCACACGCACACGCACACAGGACTAGAAAATAGTGTTTCATAAGTCATTCCAGACAGCGTTTTGACCAAGAAAAATCTTTGCAAAGAAAACAGTTATTACAGCAAAATCATTCCAACGACAGTGTTGTGAGCCTCAGCAGTAGTATAAAACGCAATACATCAATAGTAATAAAATCATAAAATTAAAGAGATAACAGATATGTTCCGCTAGCTTGCACCACATGGACAAGGGAAGTACCCAGTTGTTGTGACAAAGTGCCCATTCCTACTGCCTCCCAGCCCGGGCAAAGAAAGTGTAGCTGACATCTGACGGATTGTCTCCTCCACTGGAGCTGCTCCTTGTCAGCCTCAGCCCAGGACAGGGTAGTGTAACCTCGCACTGCTGCCCTGTGGCCTGCATTCCACCACACAAAGGCCTGGTTATCTTCAGACCACACTCAGCCACTGCAGAGATGATCTGTTGTTCCTCATGTTTCACCCCTCTCTCCCTTTCTTTCTATAAGGAACGGAACAACAATCTGTCTTATAGTATAGGGATGTGGCATGCAGGCATTGCATATCCCCATGTAGTGTAACAACAAGTTTCCTTTAATTACTGCGAAACCATATTGGTATCAAACTGAAATTGTGTGAATATAAGCCTTTAGATGTGAACTTTCTATAAGTGTAAAAACATTTTTTCAGAAAGTTTGAGGTACATGGTTGTGGCTCTGATGTATCGAGAATACAGAGTTATCAAAGAAATTTGGAGGAAAAGAAGAATAACGTAAACAAATTAAATCAACACCTAGGTCAGACTGGCATTGATGATGAAATTTCAGCACCCTAACTGGATGACACAATACCTAAATGCATTAAGGACCGTGCTCTAGGTCCAAAGTACGGTATCAAGATATTAAAGAGCTCTCAGAAGTTGACAAAAACCCATCTCTACAGTCTCTACCAGAGTAGGTTTGATAAAGGCTCTGTCCCAGAAGACTGGACAAATAGTTACCTGAAAGCTTTACTCAAACCAGGAAAAGATCTGCCATTGCCTTCAGGGTTATTTTGGTCCTCTTCCCATCTGAAATCCCGAGCTGTTTCATGAGATCACAGGCTGATGAGTCTACAAGCCCCCTTGCTTCAACCTCTATGGCGAGAACCTGGGCCTAGATTCCTTCAAGCTACTGGCTAGACTGTCATACTTCTCTGTATTGTGGATGTGCGCTTGCCTCATTCTTCTTTTGTACGGCACAGTGAGTTCGATCAGAACAAATGTTTTGTTGAACCTGAGTAGAGAACAATATCCTGTCACATTTCCTGATGATCTCTGGATAGTTCTCCATTGTGGAAGGTGTACTGTGCATTCCCAGTCATCTACTCTATTCAGTAAACCTGCTTCCATGCTCTTGACATTATATCTGTTCCAGACCTTGATTTGTGGCCTCTGCGAGTAGAACGTCGGTGATGGAGATTTGGTGG
>CM031606.1:96839158-96846619 GCA_018398815.1 Conus ventricosus
GAAAGAGATACATTAACCCATTCTGCCTGAGGTAAGTATAGAGACAATAAGGTGTTGACAATATTAGGATGTGTTTTTTGATAGACTCAGTCGTCTCAGATTGTTGTGACGTGCTTCCCAGTGTATCTATAACTTACGAAGTGATTTTTGCTAAAACCGATCCTCAAGTTTTTATATCAAGAAGATAATACAAATGAAAGAAGCCTTTAAAGTCGTTATTGGAATGGTCAAATATGTTGCAAGTTAGCAAACTTTTATACTTAGATATTAAAAAAGGGAACAGTTTTCAGACAAAATCATAAAACTAAAAAACATAATCCTGCAGACTGTTAACCGACATTCCGGTACCTGTGGCATCTAAGAACGAATTGCAGGGAAAAGATCAGGCAGAAAGGTTGTGCTGCACAGAAAGAATGACCTTGACACAGACACCTTCAGGACAGGTCATCATGTCACACATCAGTTCATCATCCCGCTGTGGACACTGCCCCAGCCGTCACAAAGATGACTCTCCATTACACACACTGTGGAATCTCGCACTGATTTAAATCCAGGCAGGTCTCCCTCTCACATCTTTGTTCGCATCTCCATACACACAGTCCAGACAATCCATTACAAGCGAGTGTAGACAGGGAGACAATACAGCCACTCTGCTGTGCAACGGTAATGACTGTCTGGACATGGCTCGTCCTCTCTGATCTTCTGCCGAGTGAAGGAGCCATGCCATCTAAGTAATGGTGTAAGCCCTGTTTCCTTTTCATATGGGCTGACTTGTGTGGCTGTTTGACAGTGTCTCTCATCAGAGTGATCCAGACAGTCAGAGTATTCTTACAACGTTGACTGTCCAACACACACTGACCATTCAAACACCAGAAATCCGGGATGACCATGTTGGATGTTCCACAAAATGACTCCTCAATATTGTCTGAACAGTCCACTATAAAGTTCACAAACCCAGAGTGAAATGCACTGTCCGTGATACGTTATCACAGTTAAACATGATGTCGGTGAGCTTACTGGTTAAACACTGAAGTATAGATCGGTAGGGGGGGGGGGGGGGGGGAGAGTGCGATTGGGGTTAGGGGTGGGGGGGGGGGGGGGGAGGGGGGAGGATGGGGGGGGGGGGGGGGGGGGTAAAGTCGGATGTTTTTCACAGAATAAAATTAATAAACCATTATAGAGTAAGTACACCCCCTCCATTCAGCCATCCTTGCCCATCCGCCCCACCCCTGTCGCACCCGCACAATTGCAAGACGCGCGTATTCAGGCGATCCACAACGTCGCGACAACCCACGCCGTCCACTCCGCGGGGCCCCATCTGCAGGCTCATTTACTGCATTGCATACACACCGAACTCCATCAACTGCAGCTCGGTTCGAACAACATACGTTACGCAAACGATTAACATATGTGCCATACCTCAGTAGTTTGTGATATATTGAGATGATGGAAATGGCCAATGTTATAGACCAGTGTAGTCAGACCATAAACTTAGGGGGGGGGCGTGACAGAAAAGCTGGGTGACCCATCCTGCTGTCCAACCCAATAACCACATGGATCTGAAAAATGTTTACAGAAAAGAAAAGAATTCGTCTTTCCCTTTTGGTTACATATAGAAGCAAGCTTCCCAACCTATCGCCTGACATTCAATTGGCCAGACCGTACAGAACTTCGTACACGTTGCCTTTATAGCAATGCATAGCATTTGTTCGTGAAGTCCAACCAAGAGCCCTGACAGCCTGGACTCGAATGACAGTGTCTGTTTTCATTCATCATCCCGTCCATCTTCACACTCTGCCTTCAGATTACCGTGCAGAGATCCGGTATTTTAGTGTACTCACCAACAGAGCAATTTGAACAAACCCACTGGGCAGCTTTTCCGGTCCATCAGTTTCAGATATTACAGAAAACTATAACTTAAAATGACCATTAAACAATCAGCATGGCGAAAACGATTTGAAATAAGACATCAAAGAAAAAGAAACTATCTCAATGCTACATACAAATGAATATCTGTAGATTGTTTGTTGTTTTGTGTATCTGTAACGATCTCAATCTATTGCACTTGAACCTTCCAGCACATGGCTATTGACTGTCGAATACTAACCACTCCAGCACAATCAGTCGCTACTTTCTGTGTATGTTGGCATGAACCATGAGTCCCCCTGGTCTGGGGACACGTTGCGGTAACCACAACAAACCCAGCGTATTCCTTAATGCATTTCAGATGAAATGAGATGCGACTATGGATGTGATAAATCATGGTTGATCATAGGTTGTTCTGCTAAACAGATGCACATTGCCGTCTGTAAATGCAAAAACCATTTCTTCAGTGAAGGCAGTCCACAGTAAAAGAAACAGCATATAATCCACAATTCTTCCATCGCAATCTTCACGAGTTTCCACTGACTGGAATCACATACATAGTCCAAACGTATTTATAATGAAACACGTAACCCACAACATGCTCTGCACAGCCAGTTTACAGAAAAGACGGTGGATCTCCACACACCCCATACACAACTCCCTGGTGTGCTGTGTGCGAGGTACATTGTTCTCACAGTCCTGACACATTGACCTGCAGGGAACATGTCCTGTGTGTAGTTTCCGATTGATGAGATAGTCGCACACCGTGACATATGCTACTGATGTTTCACTGAAATCAGCAACGTTCTGGTGTTTAAAAAGGTGGCTGTCTCATCCGAACTGCAATATAACAACATTATAATGCATAAACATGCACAAACCAACGAAGCAGCAACCATTGGAATGAAAGTTTAAGTAGCTTTAAACTTTCGCTTCTGTGCACTGCACATTTTATCTATTTTAAGTCCAGGGAGCATATAAAACTGGGTGCTGTTGTTCGTCCGTGATCGACGAACCACTTCGTTTTGGATTTGAGGAAGGTGAGATGATTTTGTGGATACGCAGGTGCTGATCAAGCCAAGTGTGCATGGAATAAGCAATGACAGCTTGGGCAAGGGAATGTGAGAAACCTGTTTGTTGATTGCTGCGGGGCTTTCCCTGCCTGTCTCTTTGATGAGCTGCAACTGTCCTCCTTTTTCACATTAATCTGCAACCTATTTGAAAGAGTTGTGCCATTTAGCCCATCTAAGACAGTTGTTTCTCCCCATGTGTCACGTTGATGTTAAGCGCTTTCAGAATGTATGAGAAGCGTCTTGAAGCGTTTCTGTTACCGCCATAGAAAATGCTTTACCCAGCAAAGCTGAGACAGCACCAGATCAGCGTGGATTTGCACGGCAGTCAGCATGGTCGAACACCTCTGCTGTGGGATTGTGTACGTTGTTATATGCCTGAACAATCTTCTAAAGCAGGTTGGTGTGGAAATGATTCAGCTTCCTGCCATGCCATTGATACACGGTACCACGTTTCACCATGCGTAGAGGAATGTGGGGAGAACAACTGCTCTGTACACCTTCAGCTTGGTCTCTAGACTAATGCATCTATCATACTATTCAAACATTGGTGTGTGTCTGCCAAAGATTACACATGCTAATCGCAGTTCTGGTGGCTCACTCATTGTCCATGTGACGTCTGGGAGCTGTGCTGCCGAGGTATGTGAATTAACGCAAACGCAGCGACCTCCACACATTGACTTGTGATGGGTGGTCACATCGACGGGTCTGCTGCGCAAGTTGATGCGGAACTCCGTCTTCTTTTGTATTTGTGGAGAGACCAAATGGCGCATGCTACGGAAAACTTGCTGAGGCTGGATTGTATTCAGTTTCTGAGCCAGCATTGAGAGCCACAGTCATCAGCAAACAGAAAGCCCCTGATGATGTCAGTCAAAACCTTAGAGTTGACCTGGAGCCTCTTGAATTAAACCAGCTTGCCACATGGTACTGAATCTGATGCAGTTGCCTTCCTTTCCCGAAGACGTCAGTCAGCATTGCACAGAACACGAATCCGAACAGAGTTGGTGCCAAAACACAGCCTTGCTTTACACCATTTGCAACAAGGAAAATGGGTAATGTATGTCCCTTATGCTGGATTCGGGCTGCATGCCGTCATGGAATTGCCGGATGGGGGGGGGAAATCCATAGAGATGAATTTGGTGGGTATCCATATCTGGCCAGATCTCCCACAGGCCCCTCTCCATTGACAACATCGAAGGTCTGCAAAAACCTTTTTGCCAGTCATCAATGCTGGTACAAGCAGGCAAGGAAATGAAGGCCCACAGAATCACATTTTAGATCTAGCAAAAATCGTTGACAAGAGTCAGGGAAATTTGCATCAGAAGACATTACCATCCTTTTCAGGTCGTCCCAGGACAACTCCACATTGACGACGTTAGCTCTTATCCTTGACAACAAGCAGCAGTGCACTGAGAAATGGAACACCAGACAGCGCCTTTTGATATCACGGTTTTATCACGTCACAACGCAAGGGTCCACCAGCCTCCAGTGCTACGCCCCAACCAATCCCCCGATGATGCAGACAAAGACTCCTTTCTACCAGCAAGCTTCAAGACCTTTGGGTTGAAAAAGCACCACGCCAATGATATCTTGTTGATAATCTGTGACTATGAATGCACAGACTGGAGGATTAGTCTGGCTTTGAGCACGTCCTTGATTTCACATCGGTACGGCAAGAGAACTGATAATGGTGAAGCTTCTGCTGTTCTGCAAATAGAACAACATGAACATTGGGTCTCATTTCTTCCAGCATAATAATTATTCACCAAGTCCATGGCTATCAAATGATCAAGGACTCAGATCCAGATATATCACAAAGGGGAGAGCCCCATGTCTGCAAGATAAAATGCGTGTACCACGGAGCAGACCGTGGTGCAGTGACCATATTTGGTGATGAGCCAAAGCTTAAGATCAGCAGAATGAGAAGAAAGACAGAAGAAAACCACTCAGTCCAAAAGCTATGGTGCAAGCAGGTTCCTAGTTCTGAGCAACAGGTGTTCAGTCCGACTGAAACAATGCCAGGATCTACAGAATGGTGGAGGAGATTGAAGGATGCCATGGCAACAGCTGGAAATGCAAATCCAAGCTTAAGAAGCCACTGCTGGAATCCTTATCAAGGTGACACATGAAAATCGAACAGCAGAGAGGACAGAACTCCACCAGAATAGACACAACTGTTCTTCCAGACCAAGCAGCGAATCAACCAGGAGTACATAGGGAAGGACAGTGCAGGTGAAGCGAAATGCACAGAAAGATCAAACGATTGGCTGGACAAACAAGCGGAAGATGCAAAGAGCTGCCAAGCGCAACGACATGAGAGCTGTCCATCAGATTGCAAAGAAGAAACTGGTACTGTGAGGACTGGCTTTGACCTGTGCAGGCAAAAGATGGGCACAACCTCTGACAAAAGGTGAGGAACAAACTTCCAATGGTGGCCGAATACATCAAAGAATACTTAACAGACCAGCCACTCACTCTAGCTGAAGCATAAGACCCATCCCCCACCTCCCCCCTTATTTCCATCAAGCACCAATGACTTTCACTGAAGGGGAGCTCAGAACAGCCATCAAGACCATTAAAGAACACAAAGTCCCTCTGTGGTTCGCATGAATAACAGTGGAAATGCTTAAAGGGGTGGTGACTGGCTTTGTCTCTTGGATGTGCAGTCTCTGTGACCAGGTTTGGAACTCTGGCGTGGTCCAGAGGATTGGAATATGGAAGTGCGTCTGTATCCCCCAAAAGGCAACCTCTCCGACTAGTGACAACTGGAAGGATTACTCCTGATATAAATACCAGGGAAAGTGTCTTCTTCTACTCTCTTGGCTTGCTTCGCGACGAAGATTGTTGAGCGGGTTCCATGTCGGGTGCAGGCCGCGCTGATGGCTGAATGAGTCCTATGCGGACAGGCATGATCTGCCACAGCGGCCCACAGTCAAGCTCGGGATCCCGGTGATCTGAGCCTGCTGCAGCCTGGCTTGGCCTTTCCTCCTTTGCTCTTTCTGAAGACGTTCTCTGGTGGAGGCTTCAAAATGATGATGCAGCCTTGTGAATGGTGCTTCTCCAGGCGCCACGGTCGGCAGCGAGGTCTCACCACTGGCGGTGGTCGATGTGACAGGTACTGAGGCTTTTCTTTAGATTGTCTTTGTAGCGCTTTTTAGGCGCTCCTCTATCACGATGGCCAGTGGGGATAACTCTCCATAGAGGGACTATTTTTGGCAGGCGGTGATCTCCATCCTGGAGACGTACCTGCCAAGCGCAGTTGGGACTTCAGTAGTAGAGCCTCTATACTTGAGACCTAGCTCTTTCGAGGACTTCGACGTTGGTGGCAAAGTCACTCCAATGGATGTTGAGAATTGTGCGGAGACAGCGCTGCTGGAAGCGTTCCAGGAGTCGCAGGTGGTGACGGTAAAGGACCCACAACTCTGAGCTGTACAGGAGTGTGGTCAGTACGACTGCACGAAACAACGCTGATCTTGGTGCTTTGCTTCAAATGCCGGTTGTTCCACACGCGTTTGTAGAGTCTTCGAATGCACTGTTTGCTTTGGCCAGTCTGTTGTCAAATTTCTTTATCAAGCTTGGTATCTGAAGAGATGATGCACCCCAGATAGCTGAACTGGTGGACTGTGTTCAGCTCTGTCTGGCCAACTGTGATGTGAGGAGAGTGAAACTCTGTTCGGGGTGCAGGCTGATGCAGGACTTCTGTCTTTTTCAGGTTAATTCCAGTCCAAAGAGCTGTGCAGCCTCTGCAAAGCAGGAAGTTAGCCTTTGTAGAGCTGCTTCTGTGTGAGCAACAAGGGCAGCATCGTCAAGGCTGAACTTGATGAAGTGCCGACACTGGAGGAGATCACCAAAGCCATCCACAGCTAAAGTGCGGCAAGGCTGCAGGAGTTGACGGCATACCACCAGAGATCTGGATCCATGGAGGCCCTCCTATCCACATCAAACTCCATGAGATGTGACATGCTGTTGGGAGCTAGGCAAACTTCCACAGGATCTCAGTGATGCAGTCATCATCACCCTGTATAAAAACAAGGGAGAAAAGTCAGACTGCTCCAATTACCGCGGCATCACCTTGCTCTCAATCACAGGCAAGATCCTCGCTAGGTTTGCTGAACAGACTGATCCCCACCATCGCCAACGAACACCTTCCTGAGAGCCAGTGTGGCTTCATAGCCAACAGGAGCACTACCGACATGGTATTTGTCCTCCCCCAGCTCCAGGAGGAGTGCCGCGAGCAGAACAAGGGACTCTTCATTACGTTTGTCGATCTCACTAACGCTTTCGACAATGTGAGCAGGAAAGGTCTTTTGCAAATTCTGGAAAAACTGGGCTGTCCACCAAAAATTCTTAAGCATGATCATCAGCTGCATGAAGACCAAAACGGGCAGGTTAGACTCAACAGTGTCCTCTCGGAGCCATTCTCCATCTCAAACGGCGTCAAGCAGGCTGTGTTCTAGCTCCGACACTCTTCGCATCTTTTTGCATGATGCTCCGCGAGGCACTCTTGCTAGCAGATGACTTTAAT
>CM031606.1:96847619-96852619 GCA_018398815.1 Conus ventricosus
CCTTCAAAAAATTTTTTTCAAAAAGGTTTGGGCCAAGTTTTTTCCTTTGCTGTTTTTTTTTTAACAGGTTTTTACCAACAGTGTATCCTCACTTGGGCCCCAATACCAGCAAATGGTATACGGGTTGGTAACAGTTTTTTTCGGGCGCTCATTTTTAAAAAAAAAAAATTTTTAAATTAAAAAAAACTAACAGCGATGACTACAAACCTTCCTAACTTTAAAATTCAAATGCAAGTTGATGACCAAGTATATCCCAAAAAAAGGAAAAGGGTTGTATTCTTGGCGCTGTGGAAAAAACAAAACATTCCTCGAAAGAATTCACATAAACAGATTCAACAGATGTCGCCAAAGACATTGTAAAGTATCACAACGGGTATGAAGCGCAAAGATCGAGAAGGTAAAAAGTGTGGGGGGGGGCAAACGTTCTTATTTTGTACACTAAACTAGCAGAAATTTGCTCCCATTGATTCTGAACAAGATTTTATGTATGTTTTTAACACAGGATCCATTTTAAACAAAGTCATTAGAGTCTCTAAGCTGTGCAAATTACGATTGGAACTTTACGTCGCCATTTAATCTGGATTAATTACTTTTAATCATAAATTTTATTTCCCTTCAAAATGACCGACCAGAAAAACAGCGAATCGGGAAAACATTAAATCAGAAAACTTTGAATCGGGTGGAAAATTGCCCATAAAAAGCCCCCTCATCCTGGCGTGTTGCGGGGGAAAAAATTACCCCGGTGGAACAAACAAAAAAAAATTAAAAATTTACAAGAACATAAAAAACCATAATAAAAAAAGTCAGAGCCGCACCATGTTTCAATCCCCGGCTATAAAAACACCAAAAAATTTATTAAAAGGCCTACAACAACAACGGGGTTTGCCTACACCCGCCAAAGCTTCAAATTTTTTTTTAAAAACCATTTTGGGGCATTGTTTCTGGGGGGTTATTAAAGGTTTTAAAAAAATATAACAAAGACAGCAAAAAACCAAAGCGTCAAAAAAAAACTCCACACTAAAACAGAACAAAAACAAAAGTATGCCAAAACCGCCAACAACAAAAGATCATTTTTATCCATTTCTAATGCAATAATACTTTATTGATACTGCAATCCTAACATACTGGATTGGTTTTTGATTTATTAAAATGAAATTTGTTTCTTTGATAAAAATAGATCATGACGGATTATTATTTGTTTAAAATGATGGAGTCAATAAATAAAGACATGGAGTCTATAAAAGACATTTCCATAGACCAGAATTGTAATCAATGCGGTTGCTTACGATGTAAGAACTTCATTAAGATCTATGCTGACCGATCTCGCGCCAAGGACGCTGAGCAAGACATCCTTGACGATGACGCGTTTTTTGAGGCGTGTTGTACTATATTAGACATCTACTATTTAAGATAAAAACATAGATTGTATTGTTTTTTTCTGATAATTATAAGATAACTTGAATAGAACTTGTTGTACTTAAAGGATGACTTAATTACAATCTTGAGGTGACTTGAGTAAGAAACTTGAGGATGACTGAGGACGACTTGAGTAAGAACTTAGAAGTGACTTGGGGTGACTTGAGGATGACTTGAGTAAGAACTTAGAAGTGACTTGAGTAAGAACTTGAGGATTGACTTGAGGACGACTTGACACGGCTGTTCCTTTCCTGCCAGACTAGACCCTTTAGTACAACCGGCGTGACCCGCTGACCCTGACCGAGTTCAGGATGCCAGCGATGCCAGGCTCGGTCACAATGGCGCCCTTTGTTCTGTGAGACGTGTAGCAGAGTGCTGTGGTTGTGACTGATTTTGTTTGTTTTCCAAACTTTGGATACAACTAAATCCCAGCCGTTTAGTTTCATTTCCGTTTGCCTGAGGATTATGTGAAGTCAGCTTGTGTCTGTGTGTGTTTAAAACGAGATTATTTTCTTTAAAGTGTGGTTTTGTGTGTATAGTTTAACGTAAGTGACTCGTCAGTTTTTCTTACAATGGCGTCTCAGCAGTCGCGGTAAGTGTGCACCACGATTACAGTCTGCACTGTGCTCGACTGAATTCTATGTGTCGAGTTTGTGGAGAACGCGTGTTACAAAGGAGAAAGATAGACGGTTTTGTGTGAGATTATGTAAAAGCTATGCCACAGAACTCTCACGTTGTTACAATTTAGACATTTTGAATGATGAAGAGGGCAAGCAGTCTACAGCAATTTTGTATAAAATGTTACAAAAACTCTTGAAGCTGAAACGCGCTAGCAACCTGTCCTACTGCAAAACTACGATCGACCGTGTTGCACTTGATATTCAGAAAATGTCAGAAATCTGGACAACTTTCGATCCAGAGCTGTCAATCAGTCAGTGCAAAACATGCAGTCACTTTGAATCACAAACCAAAGGTGGTGGTCGCCCAAAACCGAAAGTAGGGCCGTGAAAAGATCCGCACAACAAACTTTTGATCAGGCCGACTTGCTAGTTGACGAAAGTGTGTCAACGTCATTTGTCATCTACGTCAACCCCAATTAAAAAACCCAAAACACTCTGCACACAAACATCACCAATCACACCGAAAACGCCGCAAGTCAGTGATGTAGCTCTATCGCCTTTCCGACATCTGAAAAGTAAAATGATCTATTAGACTCGGATGATGAGGATATTGATAAACCACTCACTGATGAAGAAGAAAAATTACTGACACGTTTGGTACGCAGGAAGCTGCGACAGTCAAGGACCATTTAACAGTTAGGTGCAAAACAAGGGGTCAGCCAATTGTGTTGAAACGTATCAGACAGCCCCGTAAATCTTCTGCTTTGCATCATCTCCTCTGAGAAAGAAAAGATGTCACATGATGCAGAAGATCAGAATGAATATTTCAGAAGCAGTAGAGAGGATGTGATCAAACAACATGGATCAGAAATCAAAAGAACCGCTCGCACCCACAGACAAAAGATTCTTGATGCTGCTGATGTGGCCCTGTGAGAGTGACCAAAAAGCAAGGCCTGCACTTAGAACTAGTCTGGGTTAAGCTGGACAAAGTACAGACAGCAAAAGAGATTTCTCAGAAGTATAGATTAAAAATTTGACTGTGAAAGAAAGAAGACAACACAGAAAGAAGCTATGTTGGGAGAAATTGAAATAGTACAGAGAAAACTCATTTGTGTTGATGAGAATGGCAGACAAAAAGAAGAAGATAAAACAAATAGGAGAAATCAAAGACATTCCAAAGCTGGTAGAAAACCTTTGCAGCAGTATGACAGAGAGAACAAGCTGACTTGGCATGACAATACAATCCCACAGGATGAGATCTGGGTAAAGATAGGAGGGGACCATGGGGGTGGTACATTTAAACTGATGCTTCAGATTGCAAATCTTCAAAATTCAAACTCCAAACACAACACTTGTGTCCTGGCCATTGTAGACTGCAAGGACAGCCCAGAGAACTTGAAGAAATCATGGATCCTTACAAAGAACAGCTGGCAGCGCTGAAGTCCATGACATGGAGAAACAAACAATCAAAGTCTTTCTGTTTGGGGATATGATTTTCTGCTCAAGCTGTATGGTCCTGTCAGGTGCTCAGGGAACACACCCCTGTCCTAACTGCACAGCATCAAAAAGCCAGATACACACCCCACCTCACTGTTAATGAAGGCAACATCACACAACGCAGTTTACAGGGCATCAGGAGAGATTACAAAAAAATTCCGAAATTCCAAAGAAAAATTGCAAGCTGCACAATAATGTCATCAGAAAACCTATCATTGACATTACACCACCATGTAGCACCTCCCTATCTGCACATTCTTCTGGGAGTGGTAAAAAAGCACCATGACTTGCTGGAAGGTGAGTGTCATTTCTAGATAAAGAAATTGCAGAATCCTTTGCAGCGAGGACAAACAGGTAGATGACAAAGTCAGCCTTTTCTGACTTGTTGACAAACTGAAACAGATTGAATCTTTAGAAGAAGAGAAAAGGCAGCTAGAATCAAGAATAGTGTTCAATGAGCCCTGAAAATGACAGCACACCCCTGAGTGTTTTCCAGCAAGAACAACAAGAACTGATGGAGCAGGTAAAGGAGAAAGAAGAAGAAATAGAAGACAGGAAATCACAGCTTGATCTTCCACGCTTGTCTGGTCCTGTCACACAGCATTTAGATGTTGCCCTGCATCAGAAAAAAATCCACAAACAGGCCATCATGGCAAGTCTTTCATAGCAACCACTGCAACAAATATTTGAAGCCAGAGACAATTACACATGTATGTGAAAGTGTTTGTCAGCAAAACAGCTGAGCTGATTCAAGACAAGCTATCCTTCTCAGAGCTAGAGTATATCTAACAGATTCAAAATGCTGAATACACTATTCTCACACATCCACACAAAAATCTCACATCAAAAACCATGACTGTGAGTGCCATTGACACTTTGGATATGATATCAAAGAATACATGTCTTTCTTTAGAAAAGAATTCCCACAGTCTCGCATCATCCCAAAGCAGCATATCTTGGAAAACCATTGTGTTCCTTTCATCCGTCAACATCATTTTGGACTGGCTCTACATGGGGAACAAGGGGGTGAGGAAACACATGCAGTTATCAATCTGCTGAAGAGAAGGTGTGGGGTCTAAAAACAGAGCAGGAGAAATTGCGTGTCATGATGTCAGAACACATGGCTATTGTCTCCCCCTTCTTCAAGGTCTGCTGCCACTGCCCCGCGGAAGCAGTGTAAAGTTAGTAAACAGTAAATAATGCTCCTGTTCACTGGACATGCACTCAGACAGTGTGTGTGTGTGTGTGGTGTGTGTGTGTGTGTGTGTGTGTGTGTGTGTGTGTGTGTGTGTGTGTGTGTGTGTGTGTGTGTGTGCGTGTGTGTGTATGTGTGCTGCGCGCGCGCGCCCTTGCAGACCCGTCCCACCGGCTCCCAGTGTTTTTACATGTTTATAAAATTACTATGTTTGTATGTACAAAATAAGAATTCACATCTGTTAAAGATTTTGAGGTGCATATCACCAAGTT
>CM031606.1:96859493-96871993 GCA_018398815.1 Conus ventricosus
GAAGATGTTTTTCAAAGTCTTTGACGTGGGCACTATCTAGCAGAATCATGAACCCATCATCTCTAAATCTACTCCAATCTAGAGATGCGAGCTCAAGTTTACTGGGCTGGGCAATAGATGAGGACAGAAGGGGTACTGGACAAGACTCTACAAGTTTCTCATCCAACACTCCCATAAAGCAATCAACGTAGTCACAGGCATGGCAAGGTCCCATGGCTGTGAGAGAACTAATAAATGTGTGTTCTAGTTCAACCGCTCTCAACCAGTTTCGAGCGGTTGACCCCAGAACACACATTTATTAGTTCTCTGACAAGTAAGACTTCAACAATGAATTAAAAATGATAATCCATCACTGTGTGGAACACACATTTATTAGTTCTCTGACAAGTAAGACTTCAACAATGAATTAAAAATGATAATCCATCACACATTCTCTTTCAATAACCAAAAAATAACGATTATCTACAAACATACATACTGTGTAGGATTATCCGTTTTCAATACTAATTTACTAAACTTTTCAGATTTTAGTTTTTGCTTAATCCTATGTTTTTCCTGATCGTTTTCAATAACATCATTTTCACGCATACATTCATCAAATGCGTCTCTGTCTTTCATGTGAAATAACACTACAGTCTTTAACTGTTCTCTAAAGTCTTTTAAAACCGAGTTGTATTTCTGACATAAAATCCACACACTTATTCCAGCATGTCTTCCACTGAAAGCCAGTTTTGACAAAGTGTTTCTTTTTTTAACTATGTCTTTTTCTGCTGAACAGTCATCTATAATAAATAGTGTCTGCGTTCCTTCAAACAATATAAAAAAGCGTTCTAGACACTCACTCAGTTTATTGCTGGGATCAACTAAAAATATGTTATTATCAGTCCATATAAACCTTCTATTATGATATGCTTTGTTCCATTTAAGTGTTGGGCAGAAAATCACAATATGATCAAAATTATAACGATAAACTGTTTGTAACAGGTCGAGGATAAATATTGTTTTTCCACAACCAGTTTGTCCACAAATTAATGAACAATGAGGGGTTTTTATCATAAAGTTTAACTGCTCCATAGTTTTTATAATAGAATTTAATCTAATCCAGTTATTATGTTTATCATACTTTCTGTCAAAACCTGTTCAGTATAATAAAACCCTATGAGGCCTAAATGTGTAAGATTAATCCAATTCAGTTCTGTAAGATTGTTTCTATTTAGACTAGTATTAATTTTGTCGCTGGTTGTTATGAGCTTAATATCCTCACCATTGTGAAGAACGACGATGGTAACTTTAAGATGTTTAACGTCTAAGTTTTGCCAGCTAATATTAATTCCTTTTATAAGGTCGTCACTAACGCCACAACCCCATCCCTTTCCTTATCTTTTAAGACAGAAATTTCAAATATCATGGTGAACGTGTCTCCTAATTTCCTGTGCGGAAAGAACTGTAATTTTGTAGAAGCTTCCTTTAAAACCGTTTCTCTTCTATGGAGGATGTACTGTTTTTTCCCATACGGCGTTATTTCAATTTCTTTCCGACTATTGTCGTCCGGCATAAGACTTACATGTAAAGGGCCAGAGTTGAATGCTTTTCTGAAACTTTTTTGACGGCTAAAAAATGTAAATGGGCTTATGAATTCAAATTTTATTTCCCATTCTAAATATGGTTCTAAATGCCATTTGGGTCAGGTTTTCGAACTATTTTATATTCATACTGGCCAACATTATTTGCTTCTAGATTGCGCAGTTGTTCTAGTTTAGGAAACTTTTTGTTGTCGCCAACCTCTTTGCGTTTATAATCACCATCTTTAGTGTACTCAAAACCATACAAAGTGCCTATCTCACCATTCTGTTCAAAGTCTGTAACGTCTGCAAGGTCTTTTAATTCTAAAGTTATACACCTCACAGGCGCTAATGTAACTCCGGATTCTTCTGGCCCACGCGACATTTTTTAGTACAACTTATTATTTTATTTCCAAAACAATGTGCAGGTTATCACATTTTACGACTTTCCCCGTTTTGTCTTTGATTTTTATATTAAATGATCCAACCCTCCCACAAACTAATCTTTTAAACTGTAAATTAGGGAATTGTATAATTTCATAATCGCAATATGCAGCTTTCCCTGACGGAAGAGCTCTTAAAACAGTTGAGGGCCTTCCATCATATAAGTTTTCATCAGTGGTCAGCTCATCTAAATGAACATAGAGTAATGAATGTAATGCAAGATTGAGCGGACTTTCCCCCTCATAAGTAGTTTTGTCTGGTGTAACACTAAAACTATGAGCGTCCTGACTGTAGCATGCACCTTCCCTGAAGTTGGAGTATGGTTGTCTTAAAGGCGGGATTAAAAAAAAAAACCGGTCATACACACAAAACTCCGCTCCCTTTGTTGGGAAGATGAGATTGATCCTTGTCTGTCTATGCAGGGAGTGTTTGTAGGAGTATCAGCCTGTCTATACAGGGAATGTTTATAGGAATATCAGCCTGCCTACGCAGGAAAGGAAAGGAACAGAAAGCCAGTTCTCTGTAGCTCCATGGTTTGATTTGGGCGTAGGCTCGCTCAGTGCTTCCCACTGCCGCCATGATTTAGGACTGTCCTGGTGGCGGTTTCTTGGAGTGCAGAACTGACACAAGTGACTGAGCCTACAGACCTTCGGGACAGGAACAGCATTTGGACTGCTCTAACAATCTCGGTCAGAGTTGACACACCAAGTGACTGAGCCTACAGACCTTCGGGACAGGAACAGCATTTGGACTGCTCTAACAGTCCTGGTCCACTGTCAGCGAGAACTGTGGTAGGGAGATACATCACTGGATGACTGTCATTACCCCTGCGGACTTCTGTACAAGCTTTGGGCTGTGAACCACGCGGATTCTATTTCCTGTAGCTGCTGCCATCTACATCTCACTTTCTGAGGATTTAGCAAGGGTTTTGCTGTTGGTGTTGCTTTGTTTCGTTTGTTTGCTTGTTTTCCATTCCATATTTTCCAATTTTCCTGATTTTCAAAGCTTCCTGTCTCCTTTTCAAACATGATTAGATCCATCCTCCATGCTTCACTACTCATCAAGAAAGCTTCGTCACTAGTCATGCTGTAAATCTTTGTGACCAGGTCGTTTTTCTTTCAAACAGCAGTGACGACAGGATTAAATACCCCCCCCCCCCCTACCATCCATATACATATCTATTGTTATTATTATATGAATTATTGGACCAGGTCATGTTTTTCGCATGCCATATATTTCTACCCCAACATTGCAATTATGGTAATCTTGTTCTCGGTCTGTTTATTTGTTGGTTGTGGTAGGTTTGGGGGTGGTCAAATAATTGTGCATTTGGTCAAACTTAGCTGCTCAAAAATGAGCATGGAATATATATTCTAACAATTGGTTGCTGTCTTCCATTTCTATTTTGCATTAATCAGGAAATCTGTGTCAGTCACAAACGTATTTTTTTTTAATAATTTATCAAGCAAGTGTTGAAACACGAAATGTATCACTGCTGGACTGGACACACTCAACTCTTCAGCAGTTTGTCAGTGACTGATGTGTATTCATCCGTTTATGAAACCAACATTCTGTTGCTAAAATAGACATAGTGATTTAGCCAAGTGGTGTGTGGTGTATCAGAACAATTATAACAAAATATACGATGAGCTCCAAAACTGCATCATTTTCACTGAAGAAATGTTATTGATAGTGCCAAACTGCGACTGTAAAAGTGTGAAGTCGAATCATGGGTTCCAATGCCTCATTTGAACTGGCCAAGTGTTGCAGGGTTCCAATGCCTCATTTGAGCTGGCCGAGTGTTGCAGGATTCCAATGCCTCATTTGAACTGGCCGAGTGTTGCAGGGTTCCAATGCCCCGTTTGAACTGGCCGAGTGTCGCGGTCAAGGTCCGTGAATCGAGGATGTGAGGATGGAAGAGGAGGAGGGACAGGCAGGGCACAACACTCATCGACCACCCACTCAAAACCACTCATGGACAAATAAACGAAATATGCAATTTATTAAATTAATGACAATCTCATTCAACCTAGTGGAGGAGGGAGGACTATCAAGAAGAGGGAGGACAGAGAGATAAATTGGAAAAGAAGGAAAATAGAAGATGACAGCCACCTAAAAGAAAATATCTACTTAATGGACAAAATAACCCAACAAAAGACCCCACACCTTGGCCCAGGGAACAACTAAATTTAAACAACCACTAATCTATCCCAAATAAAGAAAGAAGAGAGGACAGGGAGAAACAATTAAATGAAGGACGAACAGGGTCTATCCCAGCCACACAAGCATATTCATCAACATTCGCACACTTATACAATTCATGAACACTTAATATATTCACACTATACCCTCACAAACATCACAGCCAAACAGAATGTCTCCCACACGCCAGGCATCACCAAACACCACCCATACACAGCTAGAAACAAACTTAGCTTAAAGTCCTTTCCATGTCCGAGCAGGGGAACACTGGTGCATCCCAAAGAAGCTGATACACTCAGGAAGGGCATTCTGGCCTCGCTCTTAGCACCACGGTCAGCGTCCGGCTCCTCTTCATACTGCTCTCGGAATGTATATCCAGAACGGCGTCTGGCCCGGCACCACGTCAACCAACGGAAAACAAGAAACAAACCCCCGCCCTATAAAAGGGGCATTAGGTACATTCTAGGTACAGCTGAAATATGGTGTAGGTGCAGGCTATTACCTGGCGAAATGGGCTACACCCGCAGACTGAACCTAGTTTAATTTACTTCACATTTTCATTATTGTTATTTTTTTTCTTTCTTCTCTCTAATGATAAAAAAAAAACACAAATTCGTTTACCTGATGAAACTATTTTTGTCATAATATATACTACCCCTTCAATCTGAAGGCCTCGGGTATATAAAAACTGACAAGGAAAACAAGTCAGATGACGCGTTGACTTGAGAATAAAATTACAACAACACACCCATACCACATTCACATTAAAGGAAATATAATAGTAAAATAAATGAGAAACAAAATAAAACAATACATAAACAAATAGACAAACAGGCGGAGCGGACCCAACCAACTGTCCGAGTGTTGCAGGTTTCCAATGCCTCATTTGAACTGACTGAGTGTTGCAGGATTCCATGCCTCATTTGAACTGGCCGAGTATTGCAGGGTTCCAATGCCTCATTTGAACTGGCCGAGTGTTGCAGGGTTCCAATGCCCCGTTTGAACTGGCGATGTGTTGCAGGGTTCCAATGCCCCACTTGAACTGGCCGAGTGTTGCAGGGTTCCAATGCCCCGTTTGAACTGGCCGAGTGTTGCAGGGTTCCAATGCTCCACTTGAACTGGCTGGGTGTTGCACTTCCCAGTTGACCTGGGCTGTCCTTTCAGCATGGACAGAGCATTCTTATGTCACAGGTCTCCAAGAGATCAGGAGGAAGCAACAACACCACCTCTCCTGAATGAGGGGCCCCATCGAGTATTGATCTGCATGCCTTCAGTAACAGATGCCTTCAGTAACAGATGCCTTCAGTAACAGATGCCATTTGAACACTGCTTGAGGAACTAGTCTATGTCGTGCCAATGTTGTGCGTTCCATCAATAGCAAGTCTTGAATCGACGATTTCAAGATCAGGGGTTGCTCTTTGTTTACAAGCTTGAACATAATTGTTCCAAAGTTCTTGCACCAGAGAGAGCAATGTTCACACTTAAAACAAGAAGAAAAGGACAGTCTGCTTGTGGTGCATCTTCTGTCTTCACAGCCCAGTGGAATCCCTGAGAGTGTGCATCTTCTCTCTTCACAGCGCCGGTGGAATCCCTGAGAGTGTGCATCTTCTCTCTTCACAGCCCCTGTGGAATCCCTAAGAGGATTATCTCTTTTGAGTGTGACACTTCGTGTCAAAGAAGACTGACCGTATAGGTGATGATAGGACTGATAGGAGCACACAACACAGACAGCACAATGTTAATACACGCAATAGGTAGGGTCCTCATTGTGTATTGACTAGTGTGTGCCCTCCACCTGAACAGGACAATGAAAACGCATGATCGACGTCGACAAGAATGCAAGGCATGCAACAAGTGTGGACATTTAAAGTGCTACGTAATGCAGAGTGTTGAATACCTGCTTTGTTCTGTGTCTTTTTAGCATACAGGTGTGCTACGTAACGCGTATAGAAGACGTGTCCTTGTTTGTTCCGGTGTCTTTCCACATGTGTGTGCTAGTAATACATTCAGCAGAGGAGGTTTTCTTATTTGTTTTGTGCCTCTCGTTTTTGTGAGTATTAGGGGATGGATAGTGTAGAGGAGGTTTCCATTTTTGCTCTTTTCTTTATTTAAGACTAAGCTAGCTGACAGGTATTGTAAGCTACATGGGCTACAGTTCTACACCTTTACTGGACTATTGTATCGACAATTATTGAAGATGCATAGTTTTCGATCCATTACTTTGTATTTAAGTGTGACGCTTATGTGTTGCTTCATTTGTTTGATGTTTTGGTGGAAAGACAACTCGTGATTTTAACATTTTCAGCACTTTCTGTTCTTGCACTTGTCCCCGTTGTTCTGCGGCCACAGTCCACAGATAGAGAAAGGGACAGAGGGCAGAGTGAAGTGGTAACACAAACACAACCATGGCCTCCTGGATCCTGTCTACAACAGTGACACCAACTGAAGTCATCATCATCACCAGACCACATGTCAGCCAACAAACAGCGTTTGTGACAGCAATCTTTGTCATCAGGTGACCTGAAAAATAAAGTGACCTTTTAGAGGGAGCGAGTTTAATTCTGTACATCGGTATTCGTTTGGTGATTACTACAACCAAACCCACTATGATGAAGTACAAATGAAATTGACGAGTCCAACAACTGTAAACCATTTGAACGCCTGGGATTCATTAAAAACGAGTGAAGAGAGCCAGACGACAGAGCCCCGACTGTCCATGTAGACCCCAGTGGGACAAACCAGGAAGAAACGGTATCACTGACAACACAGTTCCCACTATCCAGGCTGCAGAGAGACCAGTAGCTGTAAAATTCTTGATGAGTCTCTCTGATTCACTGGGACAGCAAAGGAGAATAACATGATTCAAACTGATCAACATGGTGACGAAAGCAGACACTTCATTGGACACCAACCATAGAAAACCACTTATTTTGCAGAGAGTGCTATTGTCCATTCCCTTTCTGCTTGCATGTAATGTCCATGCATATTTTGTCGGCTACAATCGTAACACCCACATGAATTCCCATACATATTTCAGCAAACTGCAAATGCCCGATGGCTGTCAGAAAACTCCTCTCAAATAGTTCTCTGACTGCAAACGGCGCTAAAAAGCAAGCTGAATTCCCCACTATGGCTGAGAGGCCAGTTAACCAGAAGAGCGTTCCATGTAACTCAGATGGTAACAGTGTGTTACACGCCGGAAGGATGGTGTGAGGTGTTTCGACATTTCGGTTTGGTTGGAACGTTGACGAAACAGATTCTCACAGCAAAATCTGTAGTCTGATGAAAAGATCATTCCTAAATGAGCTGCCTCTGACAAGGATTCCCAAGGAAAGCGTTCTACTGGATTCCATCGTATGTCGACTTCAGTCAGTCGTGGTGCGTTTTTAAAGCCTGTGGACTTAATAGTTTGTATAGACGAAAGAGATACATTAAACCGTTCTGCCTGAGGTAAGTATATAGACAATAACGTGTTGACAATATTAGAATGTGTTTTTGACAGACTCTCAGTCGTCTCAGATTGTAGTTGACGTGCTTCCCAGTGTATCTGTAATCTGACGAAGTGGATTGTTTGCTAAGACCAGGGTTCTCAAGTTTGATAATCTAAGAATATTATCCAAACGAAGAGTTTTTAAGTCGTTATTGGAGAGGTCAATAAACTGTAAGTTAGCAAGCTTTATACTTGAGATATTAGAAAGGAAACAGTCAGACAAAATCATAAAAACTAAAAACACATTTATCCTCAAATCTGTTAACGACATTCCTGTACCTGTGGCATCTAAGTAAACGAAGTTCAGGGAAAAGGTCAGGCAGAAAGGTTGTGCTGCACCAGAAAGAATGACCTTGACACAGACAGCCTTCAGGACAGGTCCTGTCACACATCAGTTCATCATCCCGCTGTGGACACTGCCCCCAGCCGTCACACAGATGATCTCCATGCACACACACTGTGGAATCTCGGCACTGATAGAATCCAGGGCAGGTCTCCCTCTCACAGTCTTGTTCGTCTTCTCCATAAACACAGTCAGACAATCCATTACAGCGGGTTGTAGACAGGGAGACAGTACAGCCACTCTGCTGTGCAACGGTAATGACTGTCTGGACATGGCTCGTCCTCTCTGGTCTTCTGCCGAGTGAAGTAGCCAGTGCCATCTAAGTTAATGTGTAAGCCCTGGTTCTTTTGATATGGGGTGACTACTGTGTTGTCTAGACACTGGCTCTCATCAGAGTGATCCACACAGTCAGAGTATTCATTACAACGTTGACTGTCCAACACACACTGACCATTCAAACACAGAAAGCCCGGACATGTGGGATGTTCACAGAATGACTCATCACTATTGTCTGGACAGTCCTCTATAAAGTCACATACCAGAGTGAAATGCACTGTCGGGATATCATTATCACATTTAAACATGATGTCGGTGATCTTACTGGGATTAAACACTGTAGTATTGATCGTGTCTACCAATATTCGGGACTGTAAAGTCGCTGTTTTTCTGGAATAACCATTATAGTTGTACAACAAGACTTGATGAATGAAATGACCACTCACAGTTACAGATAAAGGCTGTCGAGAGTTTCTGGAGATAAACGAAGTCGCAGAATACCAAGCCAGTACAATACGAGGGGATAATATGCTGATAATTTCTAATTTGATTTCACACAGAAACTGCATCAACCATAAATATGCTTGGAATAACATACATTACGACAAGACTATAATGTTGACATACCTCGATAGCTTGTATTTATACCCTGTATCATACTTAAAATGGCCAATGGTATAGACCACAGTGTTGTCAGACCATAAACTTAATTTGCTGTACATAATAGGCTGAGTTACCCATCCTGATGTCAACCCAATAACCACGGAATCTTGAAAATGTTTAAAGAAAAGAATAGACTTCTTCTTTTCCCTTTTGGTTTTTATAGAAGCAAGCTTCCCACCTATCGCCTGACATTCATATTGTGGCAGACGTATATATTGTATGCATGCATAGCACTTGTTACGTGAAGCCACCAAGCCCTGACAGTCCGGACTGCTGAATGGACAGTGTTCTGTTTCATCCCGTCCATCGTCACACTCTACCATAAGGTTACAGTGCAGATGATCCTGGTATTTAGTGTAATCACCAACAGAACATTGAAACAAACCACTGGGCAGCTTTTCCGGTCCATCACTTTCAGATATTACAGAAAAATATAACTTAAAAGGACCAGTTGTACAAGGAGTATGGTGATAAACGATTTGAAAGTACGACACAAAGGAAAAAGAATGTATCTGAAATGCTACATACAAATGAATGTCCGTAGATTGTTTGTGTTTGTGTCTCTGTAGACGATCTCAATTCCTTTGCACCTGAACCTATCAGACATGGCTATTGACTGTCGAATACTAACCACTACAGCACAATTAGTCGCTACTTTCAGTGTATGTTGCATGAGGTGCCTTGTGGTGGGCAAAAGTTGTGGCATCACAAACAACCCAGCGTACTCCTTAATGCAGTTCATGATGAAATCAGATACGACTATGGATGTGATATTCATGTTGATCATAGGGTTGTTCTTGCTAAACAGATGCACATTGTGTCTGTAAATGTCAAAAACCATTTCTTCAGTGGAATGGCAGTCACAGGAAACGCAAATCCACAATTCTGAAAGCTGCAGGTTTGCACCTGTTTCCCACCGACCGGAATCACATCCATATTCTAAACGTATTATATGAACACGTAGACCCACAAGCATGCTATGCATAGCCATATTACAGAAAGAGGTGGAGTCTCTACACACCCATACACCACTCCCTGGTGTGCTGTGTACTGTGGTAAATTGTTCTCACAGTCTGACACATTGACCTGCAGGAACATGTCCTGTGTGTAGTTCTGATTGATGAGATAGTCCACCCTGGACAGATGCTACTGATGTTCACTGAATCAGCAGCAGTTCTGGTGTTTAAGGTGGCTGTCTTCATCCGATCTGCAATATAACAACATGATAATGCAAAACATGCACAAACCAACGAAGCAGCAACCATTGGAATGAAAGTTTAAATAGCTTTTTAAACTTTCGATTCTGTGCACTGCAATTTTATCTTTTAAGTCCAGGGAGCATATAAAACTGGTGTTGTTCGTCCGTTGAACCGACGAGAACCACTTCGTTTTGGATCTGAGGAAGGTGAGATGATTTGTGGATACGCGGGTGGCTGATCAAGCCGATGTGTGCACGGAATATGCAATGACAGCTTGGACAGGGAATGTGAGAAACCTGTTGTTGATTGCTGGCGTGGGCTTTCCCTGCCTGTCTCTTTTGATGAGCTGCAACTGTCCTCCTTTTTCACATTAATTGGCACCTTCGTGGATAGAGTTGTGCCATTTAGCCTGATCTATGACAGTTTGTTCCCATGTGTCACAGTTGATGTTAAGCGCTTTCAAGTATGTTTGAGAGCGTTTATGAAGCGTTTCTTGTTACCTCCATAGGAATGCTTTACCCATCAAAGCTGAGACAGCAAACAGGATCACGTGGATGCTCGGCAGGTCTGCCTGGTCGAACACCTCTGCATGTGGGATTGTGTACGTTGTTATATGCTGAACAATCTTCTAAAGCAGGTTGTGTGGAAATGATTCAGCTTCCTGCCATGCCATTGATACACTGTCCACGTTTCACATGCGTAGAGGAATGTGGGGAGAACAACTGCTCTGTACACCTTCAGCTTGGTCTCTAGACTAATGCCTCTATCATTCCAAACATTGGTGTGTAGTCTGCCAAAGATTGCACATGCTTTTGCAATTCTGACACTCACTTCCTTGTCAATGGTGTGACGTTCTGGGAGGTGTGCTGCCGAGGTATGTGACTTTACTCAACGCAGCGACTCTCACACCATTGACTGTGATGGTAGGCTCATCGTCGGGTCTGCCTGACGCACGTTAATGCGGAACTTCCGTCTTCTTTGTATTTGTGGTGAGACCAAAGTTGGCGCATGCTACGGAAAACTTGCTGATGCTGGATTGTATGTCAGTTTCTGAGCCAGCATTGAGAACACAGTCATCAGCAAACAGAAAGTCCCTGATGATGTCTGTCATAACCTTAGATTTGACCTGGAGCCTTTTGAATTTAAACAGCTTTCCACATGCCTGAATCTGATGCTGATGCCTTCTTTCCCGAAGACGTCAGTCACCATTGCACAGAACACGATGCCGAACAGAGTTGGTGCCAAAACACAGCCTTGCTTTACACCATTTGTAACAGGAAATGGGTAAGTGTGTCTCCGTTATCCTGGATTCAGGCTTGCATGCCATCATGGAATTGCCGCACCATAGAGATGAATTTGGTGGGTATCCATATTGGCCATGATCTCCCACAGGCCCTCTCCATTGACAACATCGAAGGTCTAGCAGAAGAACCTTTTTGCAGTCATCAAAGCTGGCACAAGCCGTCAAGGAAATGAAGGCCACAGAATCAACATTTTAGATCTTAGCAAAACTCGTTGGACAGAGTCAGAGAAATTTGCATCAGAAGACATGGCCATCCTTTTTTCAGGTCGTCAGGACAACGTCCACAGTGACGACGTAGCTCTATCCTTGACAGACAAGCAGGCAGTGCACTGGAGAAATGGACACCCAGTGGACGAGCGCCTTTTGATAGCACGATTCATCACATCACACGCCAAGGTCACCATCTCCAGTGCTACGCCCCAACCAATGCCCCCGATGATGCAGACAAAGACACCTTCTACCAGCAGCTTCAAGACTTGGTTGAAAAAGCACCACGCCATGATATCTTGGTCATCTGTGACTTGAATGCACAGACTAGGGAGGATTGGTCTGGCTTTGAGCACGTCCTTGATTCACATCGGTACGGCAAGAGAACTGATGATGGTGAAGCCTTTCTGCTGTTCTTCACAATGAACAACATGAACAGTGGGTCATCACTCTTCCAGCATAATAATATTCACAAGGTCACATGGATATCAAATGATCACAGGACTCAGTTCCAGATAGATCACATCGTGATTGGGCCAAGGTGGAGAACCCATGTCTGCAAGATAAATGCGTGTTACTGTGGAGCAGACGTGTCCCAGTGACCATTATTTGGTGATAGTAAAGCTGAAGATCAAGCTGAAGAGAAGAAAGAAGAAACAGACTCGGTCCAAAAGATATGGTGCAAGCAAGTTCCAAGTTTCCCTGAGCAACAGGTGTTCAGTCCTGACTGAAACAATGCCAGGATCTACAGAATGGTGGGAGGAGATGAAGGATGCCATGGCAACAGCTGCAAAAGAAATCCTAGGCTTAA
>CM031606.1:96879493-96892169 GCA_018398815.1 Conus ventricosus
TCGATAAATCGTTCCCATGCTGGATTATTTCAGAAAACGGTGCAATCAAGAGTTACTATCAAGAGTTATTCATATATCATATCCACATAGTTTTGGTGGTCATGCTCCATCCTTCTGATATTCTCCAATTATTGTACATTCTTCTAGCACTTGCGTTCTTCTCTCAATACTTATTTCCTCCAGATCCTTCGTTTCCAATATTATATATATTTATATATATTTTATATATATTATATATATATATATATATATTATTATATATTTTAATATATATTTTATGTATTTATATGTATATATAATAAATATATATTATAAATAATATATAATATATATATATATATAAATATTATATATGTATATATATATACGCGGTGTGTGTGTGTGTGTGTGTGTGTGTGTGTGTGTGTTGTGTGTGTGTGTGTGTGTGTGTGTGTGGTGTGTGTGTGTGTGTGTGTGTGTGTATTGTGTGTGTGTGTGTGTGAGTTGACTTGACTGACTCATAATCCTCGTCCCTTTTTTAATGTTGCATTTCAAAATACCCAGGAACAGAGGAATCTTAGAGGAAGTCTCTGAGACTGGTCATGAAGCATATATCCGTTCAAATAATCATCTACTACGAAGATTGTGTCCTTGGATAATGTCAGTTCTGGCATGAATTAGTCGTTGAGAGGTTTGGAAAGTGACTAATTTTCATATTTCATATGTTAGGTATTTCGTTTTGATATATATTTCAAAGATGGATGGCAATGCATCTTCATAAGGACACTGTCTATTGGCTTATTTCTTGGTTATCTCTAATCGCAGTTTCCAGAATAAAAGCATTTGACGATAATTTAACAGACCAGAAGCAATCTTTCAGGATCTGGGCAATAAGGTTTGTACCGTCGTTTTCAAATCTAATGCATACCCATGCATAAACATGCGTAATGATCCTGCGTGTATCCTTGTATATCTGCATACATGTGTATAGGACCACACCGTGTTTATGTATGCATCCATACTTATGCTGGGATAGTGTATACGGACCTATATTTGCGTGAATTCATGTGTGTGTGTGTGTGTGTGTGTGTGTGTGTGTGTGTGTGTGTGTGTGTGTGTGTGTGTGTGTGTGTGTGTGTGTGTGTGTGTGTGTGTGTGTGTGTTGTGAGTGAGTGAGTGTGTGTGTGTGTGTGTGTGTGTGTGTGTGTGTGTGTGTGTGTGTGTGTGTGTGTGTGTGTGTGTGTGTGTTGTGTGTGTTGTGGAGTGAGTGAGTGAGTGTGTGTGTGTGTGTGTGTGTGTGTGTGTGTGTGTGTGTGTGTGTGTGTGTGTGTGTGTGTGTGTGTGTGTGTGTGTGTGTGTGTGTGTGTGGTGTGTGGGGTGTGTGTGAGAGAGATCTTAAAGACAGTTAAAACAATTCAGTGTGTGTCATAATGAGTTGATAGTCGGTGAGGAAAACAGTTCACTGATCAGTTCTAAGAGCAGGCCGATTCGACAGATGCTAGACCTATGCTCACTGGAAGTGACTCGTGAAAGTTCAACGCGCATATGGATTGTTTCTCAGTTGCTGCATATATGCAGTTTTAACGTCCGTTAGCCACTTGCCCCTTCCACAAATCCCCACCTAGGTTACACCCAGGACAGCTTCCAATCAGATGTTCTGGATGTAGCTGTGGTGTGGCTGTATAGCAGTGACGGGGTGTCCATATTTGGTGACAAGTTCACACATTTTGGCTGCTTGTAGAGTGACGTCTTCTTCATCAGAGGAACGTCTGCACTGGCGAAGGAATTCAGAGTGTGTAAACGCTGTGTTTTGTGGATGGGTGGTGGGAAGTGAGTGCCGTAGTTTCCTGCATAGTTCTCCAAGCTGTGATTACTAAAGCGCCAGGACTTTGACGTGACCGATGTTGTACTGGGGATGAATGAAGTGAGAGCAACTGGTTTGGTTTTCTGAGAAAAGTTGAGGAAGTAGCAGATGTCTTGTTCTGGCATGGATGTAGACAGTTTGTCCACCACAACGGCGCCACCCTTAATGCCTCAGTGTCTCTAATGCTTTTTGTTCTTCTCGCGAAAAATGGAAGTTAAGGACAGGACTGGATGTTGGAGATTTGCTTTCTACACTTTCTGACATGGGGTACGACTTCACTGGATTTATCGAAGGGTGAATGACAGAGGACTGGGACATGGACAAGTCGGGTGAAATGTCTGAAACTATCTGGTGATGAAGACATGGGTACTTTTTTTTTCAAAACGCAGCTTATACATTTCTTAGATTCTATCTTACTATCTCCCTCACTATCTTTATCCTCCTCCTTTTTCTTTCTCTTCTTCATCTCCTTCTCCCCTCCATTTTCTCCTCCTTCTCCCCTCCATCTCCTCCTCTTTCTTCGTCTTCCTCCAGCTCTTCTTCCATCATTATCACTATTATTACTACAGTTGGTGTTTGTATTGTTCTTCTTATTATTAGTATTATTATATTTATCATTATCAGCAGCAGCAGCAGCTGCAGCAGCAGCAGTAGTAGTATAGTATTGTAGTAGTAGTAGTTAGTTGTAGTAGTAGTAGTAGTAGTAGTAGTAGTAGTAGTAGTAGTAGTAGTAGTAGTAGTGTAGTTAGTGATGTTGTTGTTGTTGCTGTTGTTGAAAAAAAGAGAACTTGACAGGTGAGGAAGTTACACCAAAACTCGATTCCAGGAGGGAAAGATTCTATTCATTCTGAGAGAGGTTTGTGTAAGGGAACAAGTGAAATACTTGAGGCAGCAAGGGGAAAAATATATATATCTATCCATAGATACAGATAGAAAATGGAACGTAAAAACCAATCCTAGAGTAGTTAGAAGAAAAGCCACAAGCATTGCATATAGTTTTCAAGCCAAATTTGTAAACAACTGCAACACTTTCATTACTCTTTGAAGCTATCTTTTAAGAAGAAGCGCGATTCCACCGAACAAGTAAGAAATGTTGCTTATAGCCCAGCCGACCGCAAAGGTCCATATCAGGGCTGTCACTGCGTTTAAGTCAATTCACAAGTCATTAACAAAACATTTACACGATCCTTTAAAATACAACTAAAAATGCTACGGAACCTTTTTTAAAGACCTTTTTTTGGGAAATCTTGGATCAGATGATATTTGCTAATCTATTTCAGAAATTCAAGGATCACATCAGCTGGGACATCTCTGAACAAAGTTGTCGTGGAGTCTGCTGTAAAATGGTAATATCTCAGATCATACAAGTCCCAACACTCTTACAGAATGTGTTTCACTGTGAGTGGTACATGACATGAAATGCATCACAGAGGTTCTTTACATTTTAAACGATAAGAATGGAGTAGCCTGTATGCAAACGGCACAAAATTGTTTCTTCTTTGCAGCCGCCTTGGGAACATGGTAAAAACTCTTTCAGGTTTTGAACGGATTTTGAACAATTTGTTATTCGTCTGCGAGTTCTATTCCACTTGCAACAGGCCTTTGACATAAACCTGTGTTCTTGGTTTCAGATCAGCGTGAGGGATAGACAATCTGCTCAATTCTTTCTTGGTGACACTCTTGGCAAGCCTGTCAGCCACCTCGTTGCCTTGAATGCCCACATGGCCGGGTACCCAAGCAAAAACTATGTTGTATTCATCTGATTTCAGGGGAAGGGGGGGGGGGGGGGGGTAGAGTTCGAACAGTTTTCAACAGTTTGGGGCGCTTGAGGCTACGGCTGGCAATGGCTTCCAAACCAGAAAGGAAACCGACGAAACGAGTAAAATCTGTATGTTTCGATTTAGAGACCATTTCAAGAGCCAGGACCAAGGCTGTCAATTCAGCAGTGTAGATGGAGCTGTCGGTGGAATGTGTTTACAACATCCCTAAGGGGGGAAGGGGGGGGGAGGGGGGTTGCACAAAACACACTAGAGGCAACTCTGTCCTCAGATTTGGAACCGTCGGTGAACATTCTTTTGAAGTATGGAAACAGTGAGTGCAGTTCGGCGAAATAGGACCTGATATCAAGGAACTACTGGCATTCCAGCAGACAGTCTAGCACTGTCTGAATTAGGTGCTTTACCACCAGCTGAAGATTGTATTTTTTAAAAAAAAAGGAAACGCATGGAAAAGAAGCTGAAGAAAGCAAACAAAGATTGTAAACTTTTAGAAAAAATCTAATGTTATGATAACTGAAAACCCTTCAATATCATAAGTGATAAATATTACTGATAAAGCTCGATTTGAAAAGTCTCTTTGTTTCGTCATGGGACAACAGAGGCGCAGGCAGAGACACAGGCAGAACCGATTTCCAAGTTAGCAGAGGGCAGGGAGTGCATGGAAACTACTGCAGGACCTGTAGAAGTGAAGGTGTCTGTTAGATGTGTTTGCATACATTAAGCTCTGCTTCAGCTTTGAAGTGCATGGCGTGATGAACTGACAGAGGTTCCACTTTAAAAGGACACCCCAGGAACAGTACAGAGAAGACGAAAAGCCAAGCAAAATCAATTAGAAAATTTTTTGCAAGAATGACAAGGAGGGTGGTTTGAAAATGTTGAATGTGTTTTCCTTTTTGAGAACCATGACAATTAGTTGGTTAAGGAGAGTTTTTGATAATGATTCTTACATGCAAAAGATTTGTCCTGGATTTTTACCCAAAGTGTAAATTTGGAGAAGCTAGGCTATGAATATGTGAATGTGCCTTTGCGTGGGTTAAAATAACCCATTCTGAGCAGATGTATTAAAACCTTAAACACGATTATGTGCAAAACTTTTACCTAATGACATTAATGCTTTCAATGCAGAATTCATGTTTTATAATGTCAGTATTCTTAAAGGTAGACATGTCATTTGTTTTGAAAACACGGTTTGATAGAGGTATTTATGTGGTCAGTCATTTACTAGACGAAGTGGGCAATGTTTTAAGTCACGGGGAGGGGGGAGAGAGGGGGGGGAGGAGAAAATATGATGGAATAGTACAGACTTTGTTACATTCAGAGGGGTTATTCAGGCAATAAAAAGTTTTCAGAATAAGATGCATATAACACCCATTGCAAGATATAAACTGCAGAAAAATGAAGCCTGGCATCTAGTCCACAAAGGCAACCATTATGCTCAGTCTTGTTTTAATGTAATAACACCGTTGCCGGAGTGAGAAAGTGGAATATGCATTTAAAACAACCTTAAGTGGAATACAATTTTTCATACTGCTATTTCAACTAGCCTGGATGTTCAACTGAGATGGTTACAGCTACATATTTTGCACAGAATCCTACCAATAAACGGATACCTACACCTGAGAAATGCAGTAAACTCATCACTCTGTTATTTATGTGAAACTGAAACTGAAACAATTTGCCACCTGTTATGGTATTGCCCAATGACCACCACTTTTGGCAATATTTGCAAGGATGCTTATCTCAAAGCTGTGTTCATTGTGTGAATTTCCAATTTTCAGAGGTTCTTGTCATATTTGGGGTTGAGAAAACACTATAACTGACAGAGTTTGGCTTGATAGTACTTATGGCAAAGCAATACATCTACAGATGTAAATGGAAGAAATTAGTACCAATTGCCAATGTTTTTATCAATATACTAAAAGCTAGATACAGAGCAGAAAGGTATCTGAGTATTGTGATCAGTAAATTGGACACATTTTTTGATGAATTGACTTCCTTATCAGGACTTGGTTAAATGAGGTTACTGTCTAAAGTGTTAATAATAACACAGTTATACCATACCATCTAAAGAACGTAAGTCTATCTACTTGTTTTATTGACTTGCCATGGCTGCCGACTTATTGTTTATTCTTCCTCTGGTTGACTGTTGTGTTCATGTTACTTTGTTAGGGCAGCATCGCTTTGTTTCCCCCTCTGTTGTTCACTTCCCCTCTCCTTCCCCTCTCCTCTCTTCGCTTCCTCTTCTTCCTGTCTCTCTCAAGTCTATTTTCTTCCTCTATCTCTTAGTCTTACTCCTCTCACCAGCACTTTTTGTACGCATATGCTTTAGTTCTGGTTATATTGTTTGTGTTTGTGCATGTGTTTGTGTGTTTGTGTTCGGGAAGGGGAAGGTGGATTGTGTGTCTGTGTGTGTGTTGTGTGTGTGTGTGTGTGTGTGTGTGTGTGTGTGTGTGTGTGTGTGTGTGTGTGTGTGTGTGTGTGTGTGTTTCATGGTGTTTTAAGAGAGAGAGAGAGAGAGAGAGAGAGAGAGGAGAGAGAGAGAGAGAGAGAGAGAGAGAGAGAGAGAGAGAGAGAGAGAGAGATGAGAGAGAGAGAGAGAGAGAGAGAGAGATTTTGATTTTGATTTTCAGTACAGTTAGGATGTAATTTGTTTTATTGGTACAATTTCTGATTTTATTATTTTATTTTTAAATGTTAAATGTTTCCTGTTTAATTTTCCTGTATGATTTTTTATGTCATTCAGATGTTATTTGTAGTATTTTTCGTTTCTCTTTTTTTTAAGTTTTTTTTTAATGTCCGCAGTACAACACTATATTAACTTACTAACCTCGCCATGGACGGTCCAAAGCCCGGCTGAGAAAGAGGGAGGGTAGGGCGTAGGGTTAGCTTCCCTACCCTGTGAAAACAAGCTAGCTACAGAAACGCCAACAAGGAAATCACAGAACACTGCGGCCCTGGGAGAGGATGCACCTTCAGCTGAAGGATCTATGACACGGAGTAGTGAAAGCCAGAACCTGGAAGCTACTCAGTCGACTTCCATCCTTAGTACCAGGACCACCATCACCATCGGGACATGGAATGTACGGACCATGTTCGAAACAGGCAAGACTGCTCAAGTGGCCACAGAAATGAGGAACATAAACTGAGCGTCTTGGGCATCGGCGAAACAAGATGGATAGGAGCAGGACAGAGGAGACTGACCAAGGAGAGCTGCTGCTGTTTTCGGGCCACGAGGAGGACAATGCGCCGCACACCCACGGAATCGCCCTGATGCTGTCCAAGACTGCACAGAGAGCGCTGACCGGATGGCAGGCTCATGGTCCCCGGATCATCACAGCGTACTTCAGAACTAAAAAAACGCCGCCTCAACCTAAACATTGTACAATGCTACGCTCCGACGAATGACAGTGAGGAGGATGACAAGGATGACATCTACAATAGACTCCAAACAGTTCTTCAGAGTTTCCCTGGAAGAGACATCACTGTTGCCATGGGAGACTTCAACGCCAAGATTGGCAGCGACAACACAGGCTATGAGGTGATCATGGGGCGGCATGGGCTAGGCGACATGAACGACAATGGCGAGAGGTTTGCAGACCTGTGCGCCACAAGCGAGCTCGTCATAGGAGGAAGCATCTTTCGCACAAGAGAATCCACAAGGCCACCTGGGTTTCTCCCGATCACACAACTGAAAATCAGATTGACCACATATGCATTTACAAGAATGTCAGAAGATCGCTCTTGGATGTCCGCGTCCGGAGAGGAGCAGATGTCGCTTCAGATAACATCTGCTCACAGGGCGCTTTTAACCCATATATGCCTTAATTTTTTTTTACTCCTATTTTAGGTTTTTTGTCTTGCAATTATCAATATAAACACATTGACATAACTAATAAGCATAGTTTTGGTGTTTGGTGTGTTTTAGTCGCTCAAATGTATGCGTCCCCATATGGGGACGCCAGGATCGAAAGGGTACAGGTTTACATGAACAACACAATATGTCATAGAATGAATAACATCTCAAATATAAGTTTTATTGTCTTCAATACTTGCTTATGCATCTTTGCATGACATGTAAGGTTAAAGTACACATTTGAGAATATATCCTGTTAAAAGAATAATGGGAAAAAATAAAACAGAGAAAGAAGGTTGCATTACCTTCAGCACATTACAGAAAACCATGCTTCACATGTGCCAGCGATTTTCATTCTAACAGTGACCAGTGGAGTGGATTACAGAGTCTGTATGGCCATTTCCTTCTTTTTTACTTCGTGTGATTAGTGCATGAAGCACTTGTCATGCAGCCCGACATTGCATTTTGAGCACATCTGCCGTGCTTTTTTCCCACACGCCGCGCAGCGACGCTGAGTTGTGCGCCTTTGAATGAGATGGTTTTTGCATCAAATCGTACGGCATTTGGAACTCTCTTGTCAGGGCGAGGGGTGACGACCTAGAGGCCGTCCTGGATTTGGCTTCTGGGATTTCATGACGTATGCCATTGCAATGGCACGACGGAACCAAGCAAGTCCAAGGGAGAGTCCTTTGCAGCCGGAGTTGCCCGGTACAAGTGCCAGGCTTGCTGGACACTCATGTCAAGGCAGTTAGCAAAAGATTGCCCACCACCATTTCTTTGATCGGATGGCCACTCTGTATTTGTCAACGTTTTGGTCCATCCTGTCCACCCCTCCCATCGTCTTATTGTAATGGGAAATGACGGCTGGTTGAGGAATCTGGACTCGCTTGTGTTCAGACCGGGACCACCTACTGGCAATCTGTACTGGATACACACCAACTTTGTTTGAAACCACATTGACAACATTGTTGTCGTTCCAACGAACAACAATGGCGCCACTGTTGTTGTCAGTTCTGAAGTCGTATGTGCCCCTCTTTTCTTTTTGCATTGCTGCAACAGAGACAACTGGGCAATCCTCAATCGGTTGGACCTTATTGTACCCGTACAGCCAATTCCCTTTTTGGACAAGCAGTCCACTAGTTTGAGGGATGTGAATAAATTGTCAAATGTGAGATGGAAAGCATCTTTTGGTTCGGTTTCTGTCTTCTGCCTGCTGGTCGTTTGTGAGCTCAGCAATCAAATCGACCACAACGGAACCGCCCATCCAAGACCAGGGTAACTCAGCTGTTGCCTGTCGTCCCTTTGCACCCTGGTAGGGTTCAAACTGGACCACGTACCCGAGCGAAGTGGTCAGTACCCACATTTTGAACCCGAAGCGGATGGGTTTTCCTCTGATAAATTGTTTCGCACCATGGCGACCAAAGTATGGAATCATACTTTCATCTATGCTGAGGTTTTGTTCTTTCAGAAAATAGGTCAGGCATCTTTCATTGATCATAGCAAGGAGTGGCCTCAGTTTACTCATTTTGTCATCTGTATCCAAGTCAGTGTTGTCCCGAACATGGCAGTACTTCATGATCTCATCAAAGCGATCTCTGGTCATTGACCCTGCAATTGCCGCGTTTCGAACATCAGGATCATTGGACCAATACATGCGCCTTCTAGGAACAGTTGAGTATCCTGAATCAAAAGAATTGCCAAAAATGTACGAATTTCATCCTTGGACACTGCAAAAGAATGGTTTCCTTTGAATGCTGCGTAGACTTCACTTTGATTCCGAATGAGTTCAATGACATCATCATCATAAAACAGTTCAAACATTTCAACAGGATCTTGGGGCAGCTTGGATGTATTCGCAGGTGGAGAAATCCAGGGGAATTGGCTTTTTTGTCTCGTACTCAGGTCAACCTTCCGCCAGTCTCTGTTACCTGGTGGTGTCTTGGCTGGTCGCTTGCGCTTCGCTGATGTCTTACCACTGGCTTTGGGTGGTAACCTCTTCTCAACCGGCTAGGTCGTTCAGGGGCAGTGGAAGTAGAGGGAACAGGTTCTCCATCTGATGAGGACTCACTGGAAGATCCCTCTTCATCAGCCACCTGGAATCACACACACACACACACACACACACACACACACCACACACACACACACACACACACACACACACACACACACACACACACACACACACACACACACAACCCACACACACACACACACACACACACACACACACACCACACCACACACACCACACACACACACACACACACACACACACACACACACACACGCACACACACACACACACACACACACACACACACACACACCACACACACACACACACACACACACACACACAAACATAATATACATCTTTGTGTAAATTCAAAAACAAAGGAATGCAATCAGATTGAAACACGCACACATGCAAACGTGCACACACATGTATACACACATGCACAACCAACAGACCACACACCACAAATATACACAATGTCAACACACACACACCACACAACACACACACACACACACACACACACACACACACACACACACATCACACACGCACCAACACACACACACATACACACACACACACACACACACACACACACACACACACACACACACACACACACACACACACACACACACACACACACACCACACACACAAATATACTATAGAACAGACAAACTGAATCAGGAAATGTGAGGCTATAACCCCCTCTCCATTAGGCAACCCCCCACCCACACCCCCATCCCACCCCTCCACCCCCTTACATTTTTTGTTAATCAAAACATTATGAACTTACTGTACTTTCCTCTAGACTTGCTTCATCTCCCACTCTCTGTCTACCGTCAGGGTAAACAATTGTAGCTGATGCTGACACAGGTAGCTTTCGGCCATTCAGGTTATGAATAACACCCTCCCCATCCTCTTCTCCACTGTCCTCATCTGTCAAGGGGTCAACAGGAGGTGGCTCTATAAATATATCAGCTGTTCGAAATGAAGTGTCATCATCCAGCATGTCCACGACTTGGTTTACTGTGAATTGTCTGGAAAAAAATCCAAAGAAACATGCTGAAACAGTTATGTGTAAAACCTGTACCCATTCAGTCCTAGCGTCCCCATATGGGGACGCACCTTTAACAATGAATAAATCAAAAAACAACATTTAATTGGGAAAAACGCTGACACACATTTCTAAATTAGACACTTTGCACCAACATTTGTTCATAATGTTATATCAAAAGGTTTATAAAACAAAAAGAGCGTCTTACCTTTAAACCGGTCCATGTTGTTGTTGTTCAAGAAGTTTCAATCCTCATGCAAATGACAGCCCTCATGCTAAAGTTGCAAGGAAAATAACTCTCGCGTTAATTTTGTCAGTGCAAGTAAGTTCCCTTTAACTGTGAATCAAGTATTTCACAGCTGTTTGTCCTTGGAAGTAATTTAAAGCTAAAAATTGTTGCCGTCCCATATGGGGACGTAGGCTTAAATGGGTACTGAAACTGAAGAAAAACTGGACAGGGAAATCCCCATCGTCAGAGATTCAACACAGTCCTCCTAAAAGACCCAACAAAGAAAGAGGAATCAAAACTGAACTTTCAAACCGCTACCAGATCCTGCAAGAGCTGTTTGAGGAAGAAGAGACAATTGATGAGAGGTGGGGAGCAATGGAAGAGGCCTGGGTTACAACCTGTAAAGTTGTACTAGGCCATACAAAACAAAATCAAAAGGTGTGGATCTCGGCAGAATCTTTAGAGAAAATAGAAGAGAGAAAGCAGAAGAAGGCGGCAGTCAACAACAGCCGGACAAGAACAGGGAAAACCAGAGCTCAGCAGCAGTATACAGGAGTTAACAAAGAAGTAAAGAAAAGTGTGAAGCCAGACACGAGAAGTATATTGAGAATCTGGCAGTGGCGGCAGAAGAGGCAGCGAGACTTGGCAACATGAAGAACTTGTACGACACCACGAAGAAGCTGTCAGGAATGTTCAGCAAGCCAGAGAGGCCCGTGGAAGACAAGGAGGGAAAGGCAATACAAGGTGAAGATGGACAGAAACAGAGATGGAAAGAGCACTTTGAAGAGTTACTAAAACAGCCAATGCAAGAATATCCACCAAACATCCAGCCAGCTGAGAATGATCTTCCCATGAACTGCAGCATACCTACCAGAGAAGAGATCAGAGAGGCGATAAAGAATCTAAGGAACGGAAAGGCTGCAGGCCCAAACAATATACCTGCAGAGGTTTTGAAGATGGATACAGAAACCATAGTAGAGATATTACACCCTCTTTTTGCAAGGATTTGGGAGGAAGAACAGGTCCCGACAGAATGGAAAGAAGGTTACCTGATCAAACTGCCGAAGACAAGTGACCTCAGCTCATGCACCAACTACAGAGGCATCACATTGCTGTCAGTCCCAGGACAAGTATTCAACAGAATCCTATGGAAAGGATGAAGGACCAGGCAGACGCACATCTCAGAGATCATCAAGCGGGCTTCCACAAGGACAGATCCTGCACCGACCAGATTGCACACTCCGCATCATCCTCGAGCAGTCGTTGGAGTGGAACTCACCACTGTATATCAATTTCATCGATTACGAGAAGGCTTTCGACAGTGTCGACAGAGCATCCAATTTGAAGCCAATGCGACATTATGGCGTACCACAGAAGTTCATCAACATCATCCGAAATTCTTATGAGGGGATGACCTACAGAGTTGTACATGGAGGTCAACTTACAGATGCTTTTGAAGTGAAAACAGGGGTGAGACAAGGGTGCCTTCTCTCACCGTTCTGTTCCTTCTCGCTATAGGCTGGGTCATGAAGACGTCAACCGCAGGCAAGCGCAATGGCATCCAGTGGACTCTTTGGAAGCAGCTGGACGACCTAGACTTTGCTGATGATTTGGCCCTTCTTTCACACACCCAGCCACAGATGCAAAACAAGACCACAACAGTGGCAGAAACTTCATCCAGCATTGGACTGAACATCCACAAAGGAAAGAGCAAAGTCATGAAAGCCAATGCCACAAACCAAGACCCATCATGCTAGAAAGCAACGCGCTGGAGGAGGTGGACAACTTCACTTACCTTGGCAGCGTCGTCGACATACAAGGTGGTACAGATGCTGATGTCAGAGCCAGAATCGGGAAAGCAAGAGCAGCCTTTCTCCAGCTGAAGAATATC
>CM031606.1:96892269-96912269 GCA_018398815.1 Conus ventricosus
TACGCCAGGTTAACTTTTGATTCATGAAAATCTAAAGTGAAATTTCCAATAGTTTGAGTGAAAAAATTGATTTTCCCCTTTTTTTGGGTGAATCTAATTTGAAATATTGATCAAACTAAACCCTTTTTTAGACAAAGTTTTGCAAAAAATAACATGCCCTTTGTGGTGAAATGTATCAAATTCCACTACTTTTCCACTGAAACGTTAAAACCTCATCTACCCCTCTCCCTTATTTTTCTCTGGAAAAGGGTTGTAACCGTTTTAATCACTAATGTGTAAAATTGCTGTTTCATTGCTAAAAGTCATATTTTTTTTTTTTGTAAAGGGAATGGTGTTTTAGTAACGCCTTTTTTTGACGGTTATTCTTCGTGTTTTATGTTTAGTTTTTCATTTTTTGCTGTTGCTGTTAATGTTATTTATAGATTATGTTTGTCTAATACACATAAGTGTATAGACGAAAAATTTGAAGACCTAAACACAACCACACACACAAAACCACACACAACACACACACACACACACCACACACACACAAACAAAAAAACCCCAAAAAACGCACGCATGCGCGCAAAAAGCACGCACGCAAAGAACTGCATGGGTGTATGTTATCAATCGATTAATTCCCCCCTAACTATTCATACACGGAGGGAAACGGAATGTAAATTTCTGTATTCAAACACAATGTTTGTATTTTCTCCCTGGCACACCCGTTTAACCGACAGAAGAAGCTGGGGATTTGTAACAGTTTTCCCATTTGTGTGCCACAGAAGAAGTGTCAGTTCATGTTAAAAACCGGGGGAAGGTCGAGTGTTGGCAGAAATAGTCCTTGTATATTTTTCTTGAAACGTTTTTTTTCGCCTGTTTTCTTTATCATGTGTATTTTTTTTTTTTCAGACCAAGAAAAGACCCTGGTGGAGAAAACAGTAAAATTTTTTTGCCAGAGAGTGCAGATTTTGTTTAAAAAATGTTGACACATGGTTAACAGACTTACTTTCCCTGGCAGGAAAAAAAACTGACGGCCGTGACAAAGGGGGTTAGGTCGCGGACTTTCGGCGGGGAGTGTGGGTTCCCGATTCCCTTATGTGGGTTTTTTCTGCCCCGACGGCCTATCTAGAGTTGGGTTTGCTCCCGCCTGGGTTTGGGAAGAGGGGGCCCACAAAAACCGGTTTCATCCACAAAGGGATTCGTCTCTGAGGGTTTCTCCAATGCCCTGCCCAAGACTGCAGGTGTCTGTATCTGGGGGCCTGGTTGACGCTGGGATTAGCATGAAAGCAAGTGTAGAGTACGCCCCGTCATGCAGTCTAGGCCAGAATGGAAATAGCCCCTTTCATTTTCATACCCTCATTCTCATCGATCAGCATTAAAAAAAAGGCTCAAATTCTGCGCCCTTCCCCCCTGCTCTAAAGAAACCTCATTTTCAATGTCCTCTCCACGTTGTGGCCTTGGTTGGGGTTTGTTTGTAGCGCGCCGGGGTCACCAGTATCCGCGAGTTCTTGGGGGCTGTTTGGTTGGACGGGTGGCTCCTGAGGGGGGAGAGTCATCACGGCTCCCCGGACTAAGAAATTATTGTGTCGTGGGGGTTAATAGGTGGTGTCCTGCGTTGTTAGATAAAACAGGCACCCTGAACATCAACAAAGGACTCGCAGCAGTGCGTGTCTCCCCCGGGTGGTTTGCCTTTTGACGACTTGACTTGCAGCCCCCTGCGAATTGGGGGTGCCGGGGCTGCAGCGGGGCTGTGGCTGTGGAGGGTGTCGGAAATGGCGGCGTGGGTGCATCCCACGGGTGGCACAAAAAAAAAAAAGAAAAAGAAAAAAAAAATTTAAAAAACAAATTTAAGGCAGGAAAGTGTCTTCCTAGGAAAAGGGAAATATGCACAGTTGTGATGTCGAGTTTTTGGGCCATGATTTTGTCATTTTCATACGAAATGTATAAAAAGGGGAAATTAACCAAAAAACTTAGCGTACTTTCATAGAAAACCCCAACGATTTTGTATTTTATGTTTTTCAAAAAGCGAAAGATTTTTAACGAAAATTTATTTAATTGCGTTAATTCAAAAATTTCCGATTAAAGTGTTTGAATAAAGAAGGGATATGACGTGTGTGTGTAGTGTGTGTGGGGGAGGGGGGGGTGGGGGGTGCGCGCGTGGAAGCGTTGTGTGGGCGTACGTGGTCTTGTGTGTATGTGCGTGTGGGTGTGTGGGTGTGTGTGTGTGTGTGTGTGTGTGTGTGTGTGTGCGTGTTGGTGTGTGTGTGTGTGGTGTGACTTTGTTGTGTGTGTGTTTGTGTGTGTGTGTGTGGTGTGTGTGTGTGTGTGTGTGGTTGGTGGTGTGTGGTGTGTGCTAAAAAGAAACAGACACGGCACCAACCTAGTTTGCACATGCAGCAAGCAATTTTCCCTTTCCCTTTATCGCGCAAATGCATACCGCGCGCACACACACACAACACACCACAACACACACACAACACACACCACACCACACACACACACACCCCCCCCACGACTAGAATACCCTGTTCCCTAAGTATTCGTGGCAGGTTTTTTCCAAAAAAGTCTTGCGTTATTGCAGCGTAAGCCCTTTTATTGCAGAACAGTGTGTGGCTCATAGTGGTAAAAAGCAATAATCATTTATGTGAAATCATAAATATTTTATAACAAATACGTTCCCCTGCTTGCATCGCATGGACAAAGGGGGGAAAACCCCGTTGTTGTGACAAAGTGCCCTTCTATGCCTCCCCGCCCGGGCAAAGAAGTTAGCTGAATCTGACGGGTTTCCCCCCACTGGAGCTGTCCTTGTCAGCTAGCCAGGACGGGGGGGGTAACCTCTGTTACTGCCTGTGGCCGCATTCACCCCACAAAGGTCTGTTTGTTCAGACCCCACCCAGAAGATGATTGTTTTTCCTTGTTTTGCCCCCCTTTTTCCCCTTTTTTTCTGTAAGGAACAAAAAACCTGTTTACGGTGCAGGGAAGTGGTGGAGGTTTTTATTCCCCACATAGTGTAAAAAAACCCTTCCCTTTTAAATTTCTGCGGAAACCCTCTTTGGTATCAAACTGAAATTTTTTTTGGGGTTTAGCCCTTTTTATGTGAACTTTCCAATTTTATGTAAAAAAATATTTTTTTTGGGAAATTTTGAGGTCATGGTTGGGCTCTGATGTATCGGATTACGAGTGATCAAAGAAAACTGGGGGAAAACAATGATAAATGAAAAAGTTAAATCAAAACCAAGGTCGGCTAGCATTTATGGTGAAAAATTTGCCCGACTGGATGACGAAAAACCTAAATGCATTAAGGAAGTGCACAAGGTCCAGACCCCCCCCAAAAACGGCTCATAATCAATGCAAGAGTTCGAAATCGACAAAACCTCTTCTCAGTTTCTACAAAAGGGGTTTGATCAAAGGGTGTGCTCCGAAGACTGGACACACCTCCCAGAAAACTTAGCGAAACCAGGAAAGATTGCATTTCCTTCATGGTTTTTTTGGACACCCATTCCCGAACTTGACCAAACCGGAAAAATTGCCATTGCCTTGGGAAAGATCGCCATTGCCTCAGGGGTTTTTTTGGACAACCCCTTTCCCGAAAGCTTGACCAAAACCAGGAACGATCTGCCCTTGCCCTTTAGGAAAAGATTGCCTTGCCCTTTAGGGTTCTTTTGGGCACACCCTTACCAGAAAGCTTACCAAAACCCGGGGGAAAAAACGCCATTGCCTTGAGGAAAAAATCTGCCTTGCCCTTCAGGAAAAGATCTGCCCTTTCCTTCAGGAAAAGATTGCCATTGCCCTTTAGGGAAAAAAATTGCCCTTGCCTTTAGCGTTTTTGGTCCTCTTTCCATCTGAAAAACCGAGCTGTTCCCTGAGATTTAGGAGAGAGCCCTTTAAGTCCCCTTGTCCTCCCCCTTGGCGAGAACCTGGGGCCTTGAAGCCGATTCCTTCAAGTACTGGCCTGGACTGTCATGTTCCGATTTTGGATGTGCGCTTGCTCCCCTCTTCTTTTTAATGGGACGTTTAGTTCGAAAGAAAAAATGTTTTTATGACCCCGAGGAAGGAAAAATCTTGTGTAATTTCTGAGATCTCTGGATGGTTTCCCTTTTTGGGAAAGGGTTCTGTTTCTTCCCCGTCATTTTCTCATTCAGTAACCCCGCTTCCATGCTTTTGCATTCAGCGTCCAGACCATGATTTATGGCCCCCTGCCCTGCAGAACGTCGGTGTAGAGCTTGTGGTGGCGTGTGCTTCTCCGTGTGATAACCGATGTGTGTCTCTTTTTGGGTTGGTTGTGCTCCCGTGCACCTTCCCGGGTTAGCGCTGTTTGATGAACCCAGGTATGTTCCCAGTTTGCCTGGCAAAGTGGAAAAAGGGTCTTTTGACGTTTCTTGTTTGTTCTGTGTGTCTGTACGCCGATGAATGTCGCTGAGTGCAATTGTGGAGTGTGGCCCGTCCATTGCCAGGTTGGCAGGGCCCTGAATGGGGTGTTCCTGCGGGAGTAGCTTACCTTCAACCCTTTGGGGGGGGGGGGGGGGGGGGGGAGGAGGAGAACATTAGTTCGGGATAGTGGGTTTTTCGGTGAAAAAAAACCTCGTGAAACTGGAGTTTTCGAGGTGTGGGGGTTCGTGCAGTGGTGCGTTTGTGAGTTTTTCCCGGTGAATTCGGAGTGTCTCGTGGTCTGCAAGTCGTACGAAATTTAGGCGTTATCCCGAAGGGTTTGGGGTTTGGCTCGTGCTAAGTTTGTTTTGCGTTGGGGCAGGGGTTTTGGGGCTGCCTCGACCCATTCTGAAGGTTTGGTACCGATTTAGACTGTCGGTGTTTCGGTGTTCAGCGGCGGGTCTGCATGTACCGGGGTTTGGGTTTTCTGGCAGTGTCCCGGCGACTGAGGGGGTCGTCCACTGTGTGTCGTTTGTTTTTGTCCAAGGTGAGGTGTAAGTGCGGAAATTCGGGTGGGCTGTATAGTTTTTTGCGATATCATGGTTTTCATAACTTTTTTATTTCAGTCCCCGAACTGGAGGATTTCTTTTACTTGGTTTTTATTCGCAAAGTTTTATGTGGTTGACTAAGAAGAGAAGGGGAAATTTAAAAACGCGGCGTTTGAAGAGAAGAAAAGAGTAAAATTGAAAATTAAAAACGAGGAAAAACCGTAATGTGGGAAAAAAAATGTGGGTTTTTGTTTACATGATCAGTAGGGGGATGTGTTACAGTGGGGTTGTGTGCTAAGCAGATTGTTGTGTTTGGGATGGTCGTGGTGTACAAAATTTGTTTTCAAGTTTGGTAAAGATTGGTTATTTTCTGGAGTGTAGGTTGATGTCGGAGGACCGGAATGTTTTAAAATTAAAAGAGGGGACTGTCGCGCGGTGCGTGCCAGGTACAGAGGGCGGGTGATGCGCTGTGTCTGGTGTGTGATTTTTCGATGATAGGTGACGGGTTTGGGGGTACCCCGGATAGACCCCTCTTTGAGGTTCATTTTTGGTTTTGGCTTGGAAATAAACCCGGGTTGGTGGGCGGGAAAAGGAAAATTAGGGGTTATTACATGATAAAAGAGTTTTTTTTTTTTAATTATTTTTTAAAGATTTGCAGTTTAAATTCACGATTTGTTAAATAAATGTAGTTCAGTAAGATTATTAGTACAGGTTATCACGATTGGAACATAAAAGAGAAAAGTAGCAGGTGTTATAAAAGATGTTAATGATACTTAGGAATGTGCCTCAGAAGTCTACATTTGGTGTATATTGTATAGGGTTGTTGTAGTAGACGGTGGTTCGCCAGTATTAAAGAAGTTTTCCGCAGCACTGTGGTTGTCAGTAGCAATGTTTTAGGACAATGTATAGCGCACTCTGGAAATCCTTGTCGAGCTTATGAATTGGTGGTGTCCTAGTGCGTGCTAATTTCTGATGGACTTTACTGTATTGCCTCTTTTGGGAGGGAAGAGTTTGTTTTTCTTGCGTGGGAAGTGCCTCCAGGGACTTTGAGTGAGATTACTGAGATAGTACACATTGGGTTTCGGGTCACTTGAACAATTTGTCTTTGAATGATATTTTGGGGGGTGAGCTTGGGGTGTACGGGACAGTCTGACACCGGTATATAAAAATTAGTATAAGGATTACAGCTTGGAAAACATCGCGTGGGCATCTTCAGGTTCATGAAAGTAAGTATCAACCTTGTTTGATATTCAGGCCTGGGAGTTACAGGTTGAGTAATAATTCCATTGTCCACTTCTGGTATTGGGCCTCAGTGGGCTGAGGTGTGTGTGTGTGCCTCCTGAGGGAAGGGTCATTATATGTGAATGCGGCTAGCGTGCACCAGGTATGATAAGGACCATGCGCTGATGGTCGCATAGTGGTGGTTAGTATAGTTGGATTCTTTTTTTTTTTTTTTTGCTGTCCCAACCTCTGGGTCACCTCAGGATGGCAGTGCACCCACGACGCGCATTCCGACACCGTCCATAGAATATAAAAAATCTATAAAAAAAAAAAAAATCACAGCCCGGTGGCCCGCCGCAGCCCCGGCACCGCGTCAAAATCCACAGGGAGCAGTCAATGTCAAGTCGTCAGAGGCAACCCACCGGAGGAGACACTGCACTGCTGCGGAGTCTCTTCGGTGTGTTCCAGTGGGCCTGTTCTGATCTAAAATTCGCAGGACACCACTACTAAGCCCCCTATGACGACAAATAATTGCTTAGTAGCGGTGCCGGCGTGAGTGAGCTCTCCTCCGGAGGCGCCACCCACGTCCGTCCCAACGACAGCCCCCATGGGACTCGCCGATTACCGGTGACCCCGACGGAGCAAACCAGGCCTCAGACGTGGAGAGGACTCGAAAATTGAGGTCACCATGAGAGAGGCATGAAGGGGGCCACAGAATTTGTAGACTTTATTTTTTTTTATTGCTGATCAATCGGGATTGTGGATGATTAAGATGATGCTTACGGATTTCCATTTCGGTCTGAGATTACATGACAGGGTGTACTCTACGCTTCCTTTCATAATACGCTTTCCCAGCGTCAACCAGGCCCGAGAGATACTGGCCTGCAGCGTTGGTCAGGAAATTTGGCAACACGCTCAGAACGCATCCATTAAGTGGATGAAACTCGACTGTGTGGTCCAGTCTTTCCAACTGAGTCCGCAGCAAACCTCAACTCTGGGTGGTGCCGGTCGGGGCTGAAATAAATCACATGCCTCTGATGTGGATTTCGATGTATATAGAGACTACCGCATATGCTGAACCTTCCCAGCCGGGAACGTCGCGACGCTAACATTTCGCCACGGTCGACATTCTGGTCTCTTTTTTTGGGTTTTTTATTTGTTTGTTTGTTTTTGGTTTTTTCTGTGTGGGGAACACCTGCCTGTGTGTGGTTGGAGTTGAGGTCTTGGGTGTTTCATCTGCCTTTCTGTTGGTGAGAGTGCGTGTGTTGAATGCAAATAAAGCCTTCTGTTTGTGCACCTTATTTTCCTTTGTCTGTGTGTTTTTTATGTGGCGTCGTACTTCAGGTAAAACGGGAAGGGGGCGGCGTGGTTATTACAGGCGGGATTTAGTCATACTTATATCCCTGTCGACTGTCTTTTACAGTGTCAGTGTCTTTCATATGAGGGTGTTAGGTGACGGTAGAGCAGAGACAGGATTTCTTCTTTATTTTGTATCTCTCATCAACTTGTGTAGTATCTGATGGAAGTTTTAAGTATGGTCTAACACAGGAATTGTGAGCGACACAAGCTTCGGTGATATTCCCTATAGGACTGTGGTGGCAACAGTTACTGAAGATGGGTCTAGTCCTTGATCCTCTATTTTGTATTTACGTATGACGCTTATGTGTGTCATTGGTTTGCTGTTTTGGTGGATTGACAACTCGTGATTTTAATATTTTCAACAGGTTTCTGTTCTGGCACTTGTCCCCGTTGTCTGCAGCCACAGTCCACGATAGAGGAAAGGGACAGTAGGGCTGAGTGATGTGGTAACACAAACACAACCATGGCTCCCTGGATCCTGTCTACAACAGTGACACCAGCTGAGTCACTCATCATCACCAGACCACATGTCAGCCAAACAAACAGCGTTTGTGACAGCAATCTTTGTCGCAGATGACCTGAAAAATTAATGTGACCCTGTTAGAGAGATCGAGTTGATTCTGTATTTTGTTATTCGTTTTTGGATAAGACTACAAGGCCCACTATGTTGAAGTTTTAAAACATGAAATTGATGATTCAACAACTGGAACCATTCTAGAACGTCTGGGATTCATTAAAACGAGTGAAGAGAGCCAGACGACAAGACCTGACTGTCCGTGTGCCCAGTGGGACAAACCAGGAAGAACGGTATCACTGACCAACACAGTTCCCAACTTCCAGGCTGCATGACAGACCAGTAGATGCTTACGATCTTGCTCAGTCTCTCTGATTCCCGGGACAGCACAAAGGAGAATAAACATGATTCAAATGTTCAACATGGTGCGAAGCAGACACTTCATTGGACGCCAACATTGAAAACCACTTATTTTGCCAAGAGGAGTCTATGGATCCATTCCTTTCTCGCTTGCAAGTAATGTCCATGCAATATGTTGTCGGCTACAATCGTAATCACCCGTGAATTCCCATAATATTCCAGCAACTGCAAATGCCCGTGGCTGCCTGAAAGCTTCTCAAATTGTTCTCTGACTGCACAACGACGCTAAGAAGCAGCTGGAATTCCCCACTATGGATGCAGAGGGCAATTTAACCGAAGAGCATTCTATGTAAACTCAGATGGTAAAACAGTGTGTGTACACGCTGGAAGGATGGTGTGAGGTGTTCGACATTTCGGTTTGGCTTTGGAACGTTGGAAGAAAACAGATTCTCACAGGCAAAATCTGTAGTCTGTGGAAAAGATTCATCCTAAATGGAGCTGCTCTGACAACGGATCCAAGGAAAGCTTTCGCTGGATTCCATCGTATAATCGACTTCAGTCGGTCGTGGTGCGTTTTTAAAGCCCATGGACTTAATAGTTTGTATAGAAGAAAGAGATGCATTAAAACCCTTTCTGCCTGAGGTAGTATTTATGACATTTATGGTGTTGACTAATTTTGAGAATGTGTTTTTGATAGACTCAGTCCGTCTCAGATGTAGGTGAGTGCTTCTCAGGTAATCTGTTGAAGTGGATGTTTTTGCTAAGAACCAGGAATTCTATATTTGATAAAATCAAAATTTTCTAAGAATATAATCCAAATCAATAGTCTTCAAAGCTCTGTTATTGGAAAGGTCAAATATATTGTATGTTAGGCAAGATTTTATATTTGATATACATTAAAAGGGGAACAGTCAGACAAAAATCAATTAAACTAAAAACTCATTTATCCTCAACTCTGTAACGACATTCCTCGTACCTGTGGCATCTAAGTAACGAGTCAGGAAAAAGGTTCAGCAGAATGTTGTGCTGCACCAGAAAGAATGGACCTTGACACTGACAGACTTCAGGAGGTCATCATGTCACACATCTGTTCATCATCCCGCTGTGGACCTGCCCCCAGCCGTCACACAGTGATCTCTTGCACACCCACAATGTGGAAGGCGGCATGATAGATCCAGGGCAGGTCTCCCTCTCACAGTCTTGTTGTCTTCTCCATAAACACAGTAGACAATCCATTACAGCGGTGTAGACAGGGAGACCAGTTACAGCCACTCTGCTGTGCACGGTATAGGACTGTCTGGGGACAGGTGTCCTCTGTGATCTTCTGCCGAGTGAAGGAGCCCAGTGCCATCTAAGTTAATGTGTAGCCCTGGCTTTTGTGTTATCGGGGGATAGTGTATTGCTTCCACACTGGGCTCTCATCAGAGGGATCCAGACAGTCAGAGTATCATTACAAACGTTTGGATGTCAACACACACTGGGACCATTCAAACACGAAAGCCAGGACATGTGGATGTTCACAGAATGACTCATCACTTAGTGTCTGGGACAGTCCTCTATAAAGTCACCATACCAGAGTGAAATGGCACTGTCGTGATTCATTTTCACAGTTAAAACAGGATGTCGGTGATCTTACTGGGATTAAACACTGTAGTATTGATTCGTTTGTTTTCTTAACCAAATATTCTGGAATGTAGAGTCGCTGTTTTTTTTTAGAATAAGCATTATAGTGGTACAACAAGAATTGATGAATGAATGACCACTGGCAATTACAGATAAATGCCTGTCGAGATTTTACTAGAGGTAAACGAAGTCGCAAATAACCCCAGCCAGTACATACGACGGGAAAATTTGCTGATGATTTCCGATTTGATTTCACACAGGAACTCCCATCAGCCCCAAGTAGGCTCGGAAAAATAAGCATTGGGTGTAGATTATAATGTTTGACTAATCTCGTGGGCTTGGATTTGTAAATCGATTAAGATGGAATAGGGCCAATGTTATAGTCCACAGGGTTGTCAGACCATAAACTTAGTTTGCTATACATAAAAGGCTGGATGACCCATCCGATGTCAACCAATAACCACAGATTATTACAAATATGTTTAAGAAACGAAAAGACTTGCGCTTTTCCCTTTTGGTTTTAAAGAAGCGAGCTTTCCATCTTTCACCTGAACATTCATATTGTTGATTACGTACAGAATATCGTATATATGAATTTATGCATGCATAGCATTTGTTACGTGAAGCCACCAAGCCCGGACAGCCGGACTGCTGATTGGAACAGTGTTCTGTTGCATCCCGTCCATCCTTCACCACTGTGCCTTCAGAATTGCATGCAGATGATCTGGTAGTTAGTGTAATCACCAACAGAAACAATTGACACAAACCACGGGGCACGCTTTTCCGGTCCATCACTTACAGATATTACAGAAAAATATACTTAAAATGACCAAATGCATACGAAGCATGGCGTTATAACGATTTGAAGTACGCACAAAGAAAAAGAAACTGTCTCAAATGCATTTTATAAAGAATAGTCTGTAGTTGTTTGTGTTTGTGTATCTGTAGACGATCTCATCTTTTTTCTTCGAAGCATAGTGCCATGACTGTCGCAATACTAACCACATACAGCACAATTAGAGCTACTTTCAGTGTTTGTTGATGATTTGCGATTGTCGGGGCAAAAGTTCTGGTATCACAACAAACCCATCGTTTTTTCCAATAATGCATTTCATGATGAAATCAGTGCCTCCTATGGATGTGATATTCATTGTTGACATAGGGTTTTTTTGCTGAACAAATGCACATTGTGTCTGTAAATGTCAAAGCCCATTCTTCAGTGGAATGGCAGGTCGCAGGAAACGGCAAAAAACTACATTTCTTGACGATTAATGCCTTTCACTGTGCACGTGTTTCCCAACAAACCGGAATCACATCCATCAGTCTAAACGTATTATATGAACACGTAGACCCACAAGATGCTCTGCACAGCCATTTTACAGAAACGAGGTGGAACGTCCCCAACACCCCCTACACCACACCTGGTGTGGGTCGGTACCGTGGTAAATTGTTCTCACTGTCTTGAATTGCCCTGCAGGAACATGTCCGTGTTGTCCCCCCCCCACCCCCCCCCCCCCCCCCCCTCCCCCCCCCCCCCCCCCCCCCCCCCCCCCCCCCCCCCCCCCCCCCCCCCCCCCCATACCCCCCCCCCCCCCCCCCTCCTATTGATGAGATAGGTCCACCTGGACAGATGCTATGATGTTCACTGGATCTACTGCAGGTTCTGGTTTTTATGGCGGCTGTCTTCATCCGATCTTACAATGTAACAAGATAATAATGCAAAACATGCCACATCCAAACAAATCAGCAACCATTGAATGAAGTTTAAGTAGCGTTTTGAACTTTCGATTTTGTGCACTGCATTTTTTTATATCTCTAAGTCGAGACGCATTTTTTTTAATTAAAACTGTTTTTGTCGTTCTGTCGGGCCAACCAGAACCACTTCATCTGAGGTTTGAGGAGGGTGAGATGATTTGTGGTTACGCAGGTGGCTGATCAAGCCGACAGAGTGCCCTGAATATGCGCAGTGACAGCTCATAAATAACTTGGACAGGGATGTGAGAGAAAACCTGTTGTTGAGTGCTGGCGTGGGCTTTCCTTGCCTGTCTCTTTTGTGAGCTGCACCTGTCTCCTTTCTTCACATAAATCGGCACCTTCGTGGATTTGCTGTTGTGCCATTTAGCCTGTTCTTGACAGTTTGTTCATGTGTCACGGTTGATGTTACCTGCTTCAGGTATGTTTGAGAGTGTCTTTCCGCTAATGCTTGGTTTCTTTTTGACTCCTTAAGGACTGCTTCTCTTGTTGAGGCTCCATATAGAAAGGGCCTCTTGGGTAGGCCGGGGGTCTGACATACCAGCTACATGACCTGCCCTCAAAGCTGAGACAACACCAGGATCATGTGGATGGCTCGGCAGGTCTGCTTTGTCAAGCACATCTCTCTGTGGGATTTTGTACTGCCGTTTTGCTGAACAATCTTATAAGGCAGTTGTGTGGAAATGATATCAGATCAGCCATGCCAATGGTGCAATTGTCCACGTTTCACATACGTAGAGGAATGTGGGGAAAACAAATTGCTCTATACACCTTCAGCTTGGTCTCTAGACTAATGCCTCTACCATTCCAAAACATAGTGAAGATTGCACATGCTTTTGCAGAGTTTGACGTTCACTTCATCGTCGATGTGCGGCACGTTCTGGGGGAGGTGTGCTGCGAGGTATGTATGTGAATTTTGTATGTATTGTTTCGCGCAGGTATCACTGAGCGAGTCTCACACCATTGACTGTGATGGTGGATCATCGTAGGGTCTGTCTGAGGAACTTGATGCTGAGCTTCCGTCTTCTGTGGGAGACCAAAGTTGGCGCATGCTACGGAAAACTTGTTGATGCTGGATTGTTTGTCAGTTTCTGAGCCAGATTGAGAAGCAGTCATCAGCAAACAGAAGTCCCTGATGAGTCTGTCATAACCTATGAGTTTACCTGGAGGCCTTTTGGATTTGAACAGATTTCAACCTGTTTGAAATCTAATGCTGATGACCTCCTTTTTGAAGACGAGACGTTGCCAGTGCACAGAACAGTGACAAACCAGAGTGGGTACAAAACACAGCCCTTGTTTACCAAATTTGCAAAGGAAATGGGTAAGTGTATGTCCTTATGCTGGATTCGGGCCTGCATGCCATCATTAGAATTGCCGACACCATAGAGAGGGATTTAGTGGTAGCCATATCTGGCATGATTCTTCCACAGGCCCTCTGTATGACAATATCGAATTCCTTGGTTGGTCGACATACGTGGAACCCAGGTCGGAATTTTGTTCCTGATATTTTTCTTGGAGCCGTTAGCAGACGAACCTTTTTGCAGTCATCAAGTTGGCACAGACCATCAAGGAAAGGAAGGCCCTACAGAGTCAACATCTTAGAATCTAGCGATGCTCGTTGACAGTGTCAGACAAATTTGCATCGGAAGAACATGACCATCTTGTTTTCAGTGTGTGCGCGTACGCCGCGCGCGCGGCGCGCGCGCGCGCGTGCGTGCGTGCGTGCGTGCGTGCCGTGCGTGCGTTGCTGGCACGTGCGTGCGTGCGTGCGTGCGTGCGTGCGTGCGTGTGTGTTGGTGTGTGTGTGTGCGTGCGTGCGTGCGTGGATGTGTGTGTGTGTGTGGTGTGTGTGTGTGTGTGTGTGTGTGTGTGGTGTGTGTGTGTTGCGTCGCGTGATGCGTGCGTGATGTGGGTGTGTATACGTGCTTGTGTGTGTGTGTGTATGTGTGGGTGTGTGTGTGTGTGTGTGTGTGTGTGTGTGTGTGTGTGTGTGTGTGTGTGTGTGTGTGGATTTGACTGACTCATATACTCGTCCATTTTTTAAATGTTGCCCCCCCCTATTTCCAAAACCAGGACAGATGATTCGTAAGGAATTCTGAGACTGTCTTGAAGCATATATCCGTGTTAGTAACTTCGTTTCCATAGAATCAACTGATACGCAGATTTTGTCCATTTCTGTGCTTGGGTCATGTCAGTTTCCGGCATGAATTAGTTATAGAAGGTTGGTAAGTGATCTGATTTTCATATTTCGTTGTTATATTAATTCCCATTTTCTGATATGTATTTCAAGGATGGATGCAATGCTTTTCATAAGGACACTGTCTATTGGCTTATTTCTTGGTTTCCTCTCATCGGCCAATTTCCCCAAATAAAGCAGTTGGACGATTATGTACCAGACCATAAGCAATCTTTCAGGAGCTGGCACTAGGTTTGTACCGTTCGTTTTCCAAATCTAATGCATTAACATGCATTAAACATGTCGTAATGCTCCTGACATGTACCTTGTATATCTGCATTCATGTGTATAGGAACACACGTGTTTCTGTATGCATCCATACGTATGGCATGGGATTGTGTATAACGGACTAAATTTGTTCGTGAATTCATGTGTGTGTGTGGTGTGTTGTGTATGTGTGTGTGTGTGTGTGTGTGTGTGTGTGTGTGTGTGTGTGTGTGTGTTTGTGTGTGTATGGTGTGTGTGTTGTGTGTGAGTGAGTGAAGAGTGTGTGTGTCGAGTGTGGTGTGTGTTGTGTGTGTGTGTGTGTGTGTGTGTGTGTGTGTGTGTGTGTGTGTGTGTGTGTGTGGTGTGTTGTGTGTGTGCGTGTGTTGTGAGTGTGTGTGTGTGTGATTGTGTGTGTGTGTGTGTGTGTGTGTGTGTGTGTGTATGTGTGTGGTTGTGTGTGTGTGTGTGTGTGTGTGTGTGTTGTGTGTGTGTGTGTGATGTGTTTTGTGTCTTAAGACAGTTATAGCAGTTTAGGGTTTGTGTCATTCTGAGTGATTGTCCGTGAGGAAAACAGTTCACTGCCGTTCAGTTCTAAGAGCAGGCGATTCGACAGATGCGAGACCTATGCTCACTAGTGACTCGTGTATGTTCTACGCCATATTGTTTGTTTCTCAGTTGCTGCATATATGAGATTTTAACGTAAGTTAGCCACTTGCCCCTTCCACAAAATCCCCACCTAGCTTGCACACGATGACATCTTCCAAGCTGATGTTTGGATGCAGCTTTGGTGTGGTGTATAGCAGTGCTGGGTGTGTCCATGTTGGTGACAAATCACACATTTTGTCTGCTTGTTAGTGTGGACGTCTTCTTCATCAGAGGAAAGTCTGGCCGGAGGAGGAATCGAGGCAGCAAGAAAGGGAAATTCTATAAATCTATCCTTCAATACAGAAAGGAAAATGGCCGTAAAAACAATCCAAAGGCAGTTTGAAAGAAAAAGCCACCAGCTTTTTAATTATTAGTTTAAAAACCAAACTCGTTAATCACTGCAACCGCTTGATTACTCTTTAAGTTCTTTTTAAGAAGAAGAACGCGTTTCCATCGATCAAGTAAGAAATGTTACTTATAGTCCCAGCCGACCGCCAAAGGTACATATCAGGGCTGTCCACTGCGGTTAGTAATTCACAAGTCATTAACAACAACAACCAAAATTACACGATCCTTTACATTACAACTAAGAAATTATACGGAACCATTGTTAACGATTTTTGTTTCTGTAAAATCTTGGATCAGAGGGTAATTGCTAATCCCTCTTTTCAGAAATTTCAAGGATCACATCAGGATGGACATCTCGAAACAAGGTTGTATGGAGTCTTGCTGTAAAATGTTATATGGTCTCAGATCATACAAAGTCCCAACCACTCTTACAGAATATGTTTCCTGTGATCGGTGACATGACATGGAATGTACCACGGAGTTCTTCACCTTTTTAAAACGATAGAAGGGAGTAGCCTGTATGCAGTCGGCACTAAATTATCTCTTCTTTGCGGCCGCCTTGTGTAACATGGTAAAAACTCTTTCAGGTTTGATCGATTTTGTACAAAGTTATTATCGTGTTTGTTGAGTTCCATTTCTCTTGCTAGAGGTTCTTGACATAAACCTGTGTTTTTGTTTTTCAGATCAGGGTGAGGAATGACAATCTGCTCATTTCTTCTTGGTGGCATTATTGGAAGTTGATCAACCACGTCGTTGCCTTGAATGCCCACATGGTCGGGTTACCGAAGCAAAAACTATGTTGATCCATCTGATTTCAGGGGATAGGGGGGGAGGGGGTACACTTCAAACAAATTCACGGTTATATCTTTAGGGGCGCTTGTGGCTATGGTGGGCAATGGCACCCTAAGCAGAAAAGAAGCCGACAAAATGATGTAAATCTTTATGTTTCAATTTAGAGACCATTTTAAGTGCCAGGAACCAAGGACTGTAAACTCAGCAGTGCAGATAGTTCCTGTCGGTGGGAATGTGTTTAAATCATCCCTAAGGGGTGGGAGGGAGGCAGGTTTGTTGCACAAAAAAACAGTAGAGGCAAACTCTGGCCTCAGATTTGGAACCTGTCGGTGAAACATTCTTTTGAAGAATGAAACACTGAGTGCAGTTCGGTGAAATAGGACTTTGTATTCCAAGGTAACGGTGGCTTCAACAGTTGGCTAGCGCTGTTTGAGTAGGTGCTTTACCACCAGCTCAAGATGGTATTAAAAAACGAACGTATATGACTGAAATACAAGCTTGAAGAAAGAAAATAAACAAAAAAAATGAATTTGGAAAACTTTTTGGAAACAATCTATGTTATGATAATTGAAAACCTTTAATTCATAAGTGATAAATATTATGATAAAGGCTAGATTTTCCCACGTCTCTTTGTTTCGTCATGGGAAACCAGAGACACAGGCAGAGACACAGGCAGGGACCGTTTCCTAGGTAGCCAGAGAGGGCAGGGAGTGCACGGAAACTACTGCAGGACCGGTAGAGGTGAAGGTGTCTGTTACATGTGTTTGCATACTTAAGCTCTGCTTCCGCTTGGAGGTGCATGGCGTGATGACTTGACAGAGGTTCCACTTGATTAGACGTTCCACTTGATAGATGTTCCAATTGATAGAGGGTCCACTTTAACTGGGCACCCCAGGAAACAGTATCAGAAAGACGAAAAGCAAAGCAAATCAGTTAGAAAAATGTTTGCAAGAAGTACAAGGAGGGTGGTCCCGTTTGAAAATGTTGAAGGTGTTTTCCCTTTTTGAGTACCATGACAATTAGTTGTTAAAGAGAGTTATTGACATGATTTTTACATGCCAAATGATTTGTCCTGGATTTGTACCAAAGTGTAAATGCGGGAAAGGCTAGGCTATGATATGTGAATTGTACTTTTGCCGTGGGGTTAAATAAAACATTCTCGGAAGATGTATTGAAACTTTATAAAATCGATTATTGTGAAAAAATGTTACCTAATAAACACTGTGCTTGCAATGCCAGAATTCATGTTCTTTCAAAATGTGAATGTTCTTAAAGGTAGACATGTCATTTTTTGAAAACATGGTTCGGTAGGGTATTCATGTGGTCAGTCATTTACTAGACGATGTGGGCAATTTTCTAGTTACGGGGCGTTTTTTGAGAAAATATGATGGAATAGTAACTGACTTTGTTTCATTAAGATGGGGTTATTCAGGCATTAAAAGGTTTTCCAGAATTAAATGAATTTAACACCTATTGTCAGATATTTATAAACTGCAGGAAAAATGATAGCCTTGGCACTCTCCACAAAATCAACGACCACATCCTTCAAGACCGTATGATACATGCAGATCCAGAAGGGATGTAATGGCCAGCACCGACACAGCGGTGGAAGCCAGGTTTGTAACGGCGCCCTGGGGGAGCTGCGGTGGACGGCAAGCCTTCATCGAGACACGGGCAGCTCATCTAACGGGAAGCGAAACGAGGAGAAGAAGAAGAAGTCCCACAAAGGGCAACCATTGTGTTCAGTCATGTTCAATGTAAATAACAACGTTGCCGGAGTGCAATGTTCCGTTTAATAAAGGTGTGCATCTGCTTTTGAACAGTGAGACCAGGGGAGCGCCAACGCCTTTCGCCTGGCGACGTTTACGGTTTAACTCGGACAGTTGTGGGGCAAACTGTGTTGTACCAAGCGTAGCTCTGTCCTCCGTGACTGTAAGCTTGATGGAGAGGGCGTTACGTGTTGTCGAGCAGGTTGTCAGGAAAGTTCAGATCAGAAGGACACATCAGACTGTTTTATACAGTCTTAATTCCAGAGTTGAATTCTTGATGCTGTCCTTTTTTCATTCATCTGATTTTCCTTCTAACTTAAACAGATCTGCACGAAGGAATATTGCCGTTTATATTTCCTCAGTCATCCAACTGAGTCAAGGGGTGTGTGTTTCACCTTTCTATTTTGCATAGAGTATGGTGTTGTTAAAACACACACACACACACACACACACACACACATATATATATATATATATATATATATATATATATATATATATATATATATATATATATATATATATATATATTATATATATATATATATATATATAATGCTGAACAATTAAGTAGTGGGGAAAACAAGTGCAGGTTAACAATATATATACAACAAACTAATAAATTCCAAGGATAAGTACCGAGCACCATTTCCAGCAACTTACAGAGCAGCTTGGTGTTGCATGACTGCAAGAAATATTGAATTATAACCAAAGCTTGCTCTTATGTCTTTGATTGAAGAAATAGGGGGAGATAAGCATTCATATCTGCCTAACTAACAGTTACTTCTGCCTAACTAACAGTAAGTGTTTGAGTGGGTGTATGGGGAAAAATAATAAATGCTTCTCAAAATGAGCCTTTAGCAAGCTTATAGTCTCCAAGGGGGAGACATCCTCCAATAGGGAGGGAAGCTCACTAACATATAACTTGTTTTCCCCCACTACTTAATTGTTCAGCATTATAACATATAACTCCTGGTCAGATACCAATATTTTGAAACACTGGTTGTTTCTCCTCAGTGACCGCGGAAAGTGATAATTTGACTCCTCTGCCTCTTCAGTTTTAAGAAGAATGCAATCCCAGAAAAGGCTGGTGTGCAATACCGTAGTATGTTTGTTGAGTTACCAACCAAAGGAGCCACCAAGAAGCAAAAGAAAATCATGAAAGAGCAAAACAAGCTACATTTTCTTGTGAAAAGTAGAAAATATAAAAAGATATCCTCTTAAGACACAAGTGCTGAGGCCAGTTCTTGGAATGAATCCGCAAGGGACTAAAATACAACAAACTAATAAATTCCAAGGATAAGTACCGAGCACCATTCCAGCAACTTACAGAGCAGCTTGGTGTTGCAATGACTGCAAGAAATATTGAATTATAACCAAAGCTTGCTTATGTCTTGATTGAAAAAATAGGGAGATAAGCATTCATATCTGCCTAACTAACAGTTACTTCTGCCTAACTAACAGTAAGTGTTTTGAGTCGGTGTATGGGGAAAAATAATAAATGCTCTCAAAATGAGCCTTTAGCAAGCTTATAGTCTCCAGGGGGAGACATCCTCCAATAGGGAGGGAAGCTCACTAACATATAACTTGTTTTCCCCCACTACTTAATTGTTCAGCATTATAACATATAACTCCTGGTCAGATACCAATATTCGAAACCTGGTTGTTTCTCCCAGTGACCGCGGAAAGTGATAATTTGACTCCTCTGCCTCTTCAGTTTTAAGAAGAATGCAATCCCAGAAAAGGCTGGTGTGCAATACCGTAGTATGTTTGTTGAGTTACCAACCAAAGGAGCCACCTAAGAAGCAAAAGAAAATCATGAAAGAGCAAAACAAGCTACATTTCTTGTGAAAAGTAGAAAATATAAAAGATATCCTCTTAAGACACAAGTGCTGAGGGCCAGTTCTTGGAATGAATCCGCAAGGGACTAAATTACAACAAACTAATAAATTCCAAGGATAAGTACCGAGCACCATTCCAGCAACTTACAGAGCAGCTTGGTGTTGCAATGACTGCAAGAAATATTGAATTATAACAAAGCTTGCTCATATGTCTTAGATTGAAGAAATAGTGGTGATAAGCATTCATATCTACAGTGGAAGATACTTCTGCCTAACTAACAGTATGTGTCTGAGTGGGTGTATGGGGAAAAATAATAAATGCTTCTCAAAATGAGCCTTCAGCAAGCTTATAGTCTCCAAGGGGAGACATCTCCAATAGGGAGGGAAGCTCACTAACATATAACTCCTGGTCAGATACCGATATTTCGAAAC
>CM031606.1:96917269-96942269 GCA_018398815.1 Conus ventricosus
CGCCCCAATTTTTCCTGTGAAGACACTCAGCCTTGTTTTAAAAGGGGTTTTGAGTCACCCCACTTTTTCCTGTAAGACACTCGGGTCTTTTTTTAAAGGGGTTGATGTCACCCCCGTTTCTTGTAAGCCCTTTTGGTCTTGCTTAAAAGGGTTTAAATGTCACCCCAGTCACTGTGTAAAGGGCATCAGGTCTTGTTTAAAGGGTTGGTCCCCCATTTTCCCTGTAAAAGACACAGGTCTTGCTTTAAAGGGTTGATGTCCCCCCTGTGCACGGTTTGGGTTTTCCACTTTTTCATGAGGACAAAGAAGCAGTTTTTCTGTAAAAACATGAGAGAATAGGGGCTTTGGAAAGGGTCTAATTGTGTGGTGTGTGTGTTGTGTGTGTGTGTGTGGTGTTGTGTGTGTGGGTGTGTGTGTGTAGTGTGTTTTGGGTGTGAGGAGAGGGGAGAGAGAGAGAAAAGAAAGGGAGAGAGAGGGAGAGAGAGAGAGAGGAGAAGAGAGAGAGAAGAAAGAAAAGGAGAGAGGGGGGGGTCTGAGCTTTAAACGGGATAATTCTGTTTTGATGTTTGTGTTGATATTTTATTTGTTAATGAAAAATTTCGCTTTTTCATATGTACTTTTTGATCTGAAACGAGAGTAAACCAGAACAAGTACAAAACAAACAAACGGCCCGACCCGTTGGTCCTTTCAGGTAAGAAAGCCACATTGACGACGATGAAACTAGGAACGGAGAAACTCGGGATTTGGAACGGGTGAAATCGCGGAACCCCGGTTTAAGAAAAGACAGTGTGGCTAAAACAACCACAACAAAAACAACAAAAAAACAACAACCCAAAAACAACAACAACAATAATAATTTTAAAAAATAAAAACAACAAACAACTGTGAGAAAAAATTTTTTAATTGTAAAAGAAAATCTGGAAGCGTGGCACAGAGGTCCCCAGAAGAGAACCCCCCCCAACAAAGGGTTTTGGCCCCTTTCTCCTGACACTAGGGGGGGTTGGGCCCCACCCGGTATGACTCCGGGGTGCCCCCCTTTTGCCCCTCTTTTTTTTCCCCCCTTTTGGGGGCCCTGGCTGGTTCGAATCCATGGCCCCCTGGAATGCTCATTTTTAACTTAAAGATCGCGTTTAAAAACTAGCCACAGGGGGGCACCCGATATTTTTAGGGAATTAAGCCTTTTGAAGTTCACTTTTTTTCCCCTTGACCCGATCCAGCTTGAACCCTCTTGCCCCCTTTGCCATTTTCTTTAGGGCTCGGTTTTTTCCCTTCCTGAACTGAGGCTGTTTCATGAGGGTGATGCAGAGTCCAAAAATCCCCCAGCTCCCCAAATTTTTGCGTGAGGACTTTTACCCGAGCTTTTTTTCCTCAGGCTGTTTGCCAGTCGCATACTTTTCAGTCTTTTAGTTTGAGCTGCCTCCATTCTGTTCTCATATGGCACCGTGAGCTCGATCATGCTCAGCTGCTTGGTTGACTTAGAGTGGACTACTATGTCTGGTCTCATGCCACTCTTGCTGATGATCTCTGGTGACTCTTCCATTCTGGGAGGTCTGCAGTGCATTCCCAGTCATCTGCCCCATCCAGCAGACTCGGGCCTGCATGTTTCGAGTGGCACTGTTGTTCTTGGCCATGATTGCTGCCTCCTGCCGTGAAGAATGTTGCGGGTGCTTTTGGAGTTCTGATTCTCCCTTTTGTGGTGTTGGTACTAGCCCAGACTACTTGTACAATTCTCTTTGAGCACTTGGTTGTGCCTCCATGTGTACCATCCTTGAGCCAGGGCTACTTTACATGAGCTTAGAACATGCTCCACTGTTTGGTTTTTCATGGCAAGGGGGCATGCAGGATCGTCTGTTTTCCCCCACTTCACCAGGTTTGCATTTGAGGGCAGAAGGTCATATGCAGATCTGAGAATGAAGCTGATCCTGAGAGGGCCATGAGCCAAATGTCATTCCAGTTAGACTTCTTTGGAGTGCATTCTCCCACGTTGTCCATTGCCCTTGCTGGGTCTGCTGACTGCTTTTTGGAGTCTTTTTTGGTCTTCATCTTTTCTCATCTCCTGGATCATCATGTCTCTTTTGGCTTTCCTTTGGCCTTTGACCACCTTTCATTTTTGGTCACCCCTTTTGTCTTTGGGGGTCTGTGTGTGTCCTGTTATTTTTCTGATTTGAACTTTCTTTGCAGAACCCCATCGCCTCTTGAACTTTCCTTTTCCCCTGTCTTCCGGGGGTTTGATTGCTTCTACCACCTGCTCCTGATCCTCCACATGTTTTTAAAGTCTGACCCTTCCCCGTTTGTACCCCCCCCGGATGGTTTCAGTGGTAGTTGAGCTTTGTTTGGCGACATACAGGGAGCATCAGACAGGGGGGGACACCAACCATTCCTTGTAACTTGTTTTTTTGGGCTTCCATTCCCTCCCTGTGCGGGTGCAGTGTCTAATCATCAAGGCCAAGGAGTTTTGGGTACCATGAACCAAAACCCAGCCCTTTATTTGCCGGAGCCCCACATGGCAATGTTCCCCAAAGCCTTTTCCGCCATCTCTTGTTTCTTTTGCTCTTTGGGTTTTTCAGCTACTCATACCATTTTCCAACTCTTGACTTAAGGGGACACTATGTCTGGTCCCTGCCACCTTGCGTGATCTCTGGGTGACTCTTTCCCGAATGTACTGTTGAATGGCCCGGTTTGGCAACACGAAACCACAATTTTGGCCCCTTTTCCCTTTTCCCCAGTGAAGACTCCGTGATTTCTTTTCGAACTTATTCTGGATGAGAACATTCCCAGCCTCCCACACATGACTGTCTCGTCTTCTCTGGGTAATCACTGTAGTGTCATCCAGAAGGCCTTGAAGGAGGCATCTTGTATCCATCCCAAGGTCTGTTTGTCTCGCGTTGTTTTTTTGCTGCTTTCAAGAGGTTCCCCTTGCCACACGAAAATATCGGGAAATTGCACAGCCCATTGCAATGCCCCTTCCAAGTTAAACCAATCAGTTGGGTACTCCTTGGTAGAGAACCGCATTGAGAAGCCATTGAAGTACTTCTTGACATGTCGCGGATGTTCTTTGGCACAGGGTACATCTCAAGAGCCAACTGTATCATCTCATGGGGCACAGATCCATATGCGTTTGCCAGATCAAGCCACACTACGTCCAGGTCTCTCTTTTCTGTTTTCGCTTTTTGGATTGCGTCCCAGATCATTGGGGCGTGTTCTACACAGCCAGCCACGCCGGGGATGCCACCTTTCTGGACTGACACATCCAAGTACTTGTTTTCCATCAGGTACTTGGTCAGCCTTTGCTGCCATGACAGAGAAGAAGATTTTCCTTCGACGTTCAGTAGTGATATTGGCCTGAACTGCTGATGTCACTTGAGTTTTGCTCTTTGGGGATGTACACACCATCTGCCGTCATCCACTGGCCGCTGATCTTCGGGTTTTCTCCAAGCCGATCGCAGCAGCCTGTGGAGCCACTCCAGCACCTTGGGACAGTTCTTGTAAAGTGGTAAGGTATTCCGTTTGGCCCGGGTGATGATTTGGCTCTGGCTTTGTCGACCACCTTCTTGATTTCCCCCAACGTTGGAGGCTGCCATTAAAACTGTTCCTCAGGGTTGGTTGGCCACACCAGACCTTGAATGTCGAGTGGTGCTTTGCTCTGTGAGTCAGAGTATGTTTCCTCAGATGCTGCTCAAGAACTCCTTTGTCCACACTTAGGGTCCCAGATTTTGGCTGCTCAAACAGTGTTCTGGCAAACTGGGAAAGGGGTCTCTGAAGAAGCGCTCTTGTGTCTTCTTCTTTTTGCTCTTCCTCTTCCTCGCAGATTCCGCTTTGCTGAGGGGGCTGTGTTTTTCTTTCAGGTCTTCCCACAGTTTTTCCAAAGCCTTGTTTTTCAGATGGCAGTGCGGTCTTCATTTGCTTCTTGTGGTTGTTTTTGACTCTGATCTGTCATCTTTTTGGGTTGGATTTCTTGGAGGTGTTTTCTCTTTGGGGGTAGTTTTATCCTAGGTTCTACATTGTGGTACACAATGTCCATATGTGGTAGTTTGTGTTCCAGGGTTTGCTTTTTATCAGTGCATCGAGAAGAGAAGAAGAGAGGAAGAAGAAGAAGACGGAAGAAGAAGAAGAAGAAGAAGAAGAGATGAAGAAGAAGAATAGTAATACTAGTAATAATAGTGATAACAATAAGAAGGAAGAAGAGAAGAAGAATACTAATATACTAGAATAATCGTGTTAACAATAATAGCAGTAAGAAGAAGAGAAGGAAGAAGAAGAAGAAGAAGAAGAGAAAGAAGAAAGGAAGAAGTAAGAAGAAGAGGAGAAGAAGTAAAAAATAATAAATTATTAATGATAATATTATAATGGTGATGGTGGTGGGTTGATGATGTTATGATGATGATGATGATGATGATGATGTTGATGTGATGATGTATGATGATGATGATGATGGATGATGATATATACTTACTATACTATATATTACTATATATATACTTACTACTATACTACTACTTATACTGCTGCTGTGCTGTGGCTGGGCGCTGTGTGTGTGCTGTGTGTGCCTGCCTGCTACTATACTACTAGTGACACACTAACAATAATAATGTGTGATGGTGATGATGATGATGGTGGTGATGGTGGTGGTGGTGGTGTGATGATGATGATGCTGGATGATGATGTGATGAGGAAGATGATGTTGATGATGATGATGATGATGATGTATGTTGTATTTTAACTGTAAGGTTGTTACACGTAGATTATGTTGGTGAAATTATTATGCATGTTGAGCTCTTGAACATGAAACTTCACTTTTGTTCACTACATTTATAGTTTCGCTTTGTCATTACATCGCATTCAGCTTCCAATAGAGGCAGCAAAAGAGTAGGGAGATGACGCAAAACAACAACAATGAACGTTGAACATACAGCACAAAGGGAGTCAGGGAATAGTGGCAGGCTTTAGCTCGTTGATTACATCTTTTCTGTAAGTGTAATTTGTGTTGGGTGTACTTTTGTTTACCGAATCCTTAACATGCTCTCAAAAAGTTTTCACGCAGTCGAATGTCTAAAAAACATAAAGGTATACTTTTTTTTGGTCATTGTTATGACGGACGTTTTTCATTGGGTCACAAATTTTCGTGTGTACCGTGCTCTACGGCAAGTAGTTGTCGGAAGGGTTGAGAAAATTTTGTTGACAATGAAAACGGGTCCATCAATGGAGTTTCGTCACTAATAAACAAAATTAATAATGTGATAGCAGACTCAAACACTGGGTCCTCTTGGCCTCTGTAATGGGAGTTGGGATCATCTGTAGAGACTGTCTAACTGATCGCTACCGGTTTTTAGCAACACACGTGAGTAGCAGTCAGTGAACTGCGCAACGGTTCGGACATATCTTCCGGTAAGCCGGTCACATGTAAATTTTGTTTGACCCAATGAAAACGGTCCGTCACAGTCATAACAAACGAAAAAATATGTCGAGACAGTTATATTCATTTTCTGTAGAGTTACGCTTGGTCTAAGATTATGAATTAATAGGATTCGAACCATTTTTGATTTCAGATAGTTATATGTTAAACTTTAAAATGCTTTGTCCCAACACGCTTCATTTTCAAGGTTTCTCACGTTTTCAAAACATTGGAGTTTAAAACTGCTCTTGTTTAAGATAATTTGATAGCTTGCTCTCTAGGACTGAAAGGGATACTTGTTAATATTTATCCAGTCCTACTTCTTTAGATAATATCTTATAGCACCACATGAGCCAATGTTAAGGACAATTCGCTTTAAAGTCATGCTTTTCGATGACAGTCTGGTACGTAAAAAAAGGTGGGCATTACTATCCGAAGTGTCTATATCTAGAAACATTTCGGACAATGTTTATAATCAACTGATGTTTTCCATCTTAAGTATGATGTTAAGAACACTGGTTCAGAGCAGAATCTTCAATAGTTTTGACATTATTCACTTCTCCAAATTCTTTATATGCTTTAAAACAAGATGGTGGTGATATTTCAAAAATCATTTTATACAATCTTCTCGACAATCAGAGGCCTAACTTTGAATTATGCCTAAAATTTGAACTGAAGGCACAAAAGTCTTCATCTCGATTTTCACGTCTACTCTGCTATGTGGCGGGTTTGGGAGGGGGGGGGGGGTTAAGTGCCCAGAGATTAAGCTTCACCTGATCTAGCTTTGCGTCTGATCTGACATTGAAGGAAAATACAGCAGGAACAGGCAACTGCAATTTTAATGAGAGCACGTGTTTTGTATCCAAGATCAGTTTTTGTTCATTTTCAATTCTGTTAATGTAACAAGTGCAACGTAAAACGAGAAGCTCTGCAAGCAGGGACTCATTAAAACAGATGTTTGTGTGTGTGGTGTGTGTGTGTGTGTGTGTGTGTGTGTGGTGGTGTGTGTGTGTGTGTGTGTGTGTGTGTGTGTGTGTGTGTGTGTGGTGTGTGTGCATCCGTGCGTGCGTTAGTGGTGCGTACGTGCGTACGTGCGTGCGTGTGTCTGTGTTGTGTTTGTGAAAGTGAATGTGTGTGTGTTGTGTGTGTTGGGTGTGTGCGTGCGTGCGGTGGTGGTGCGTGGTGCGTGCGTGCGTGGTTCGTGCGTGGCGTAGTGCATGCCGATTGCATGGGCGTGTGTGTGTATGTGTGCGCGTGTATGTGTGTGTGTGTGGTGTGTTGTGGTGTGTGTGTGTGTGTGTGTGTGTGTTGTGTGTGTGTGTGAGTGTGTGTGTGTGTTGTATGTGTGAGTGGTGTGTGTGTGTTGTGTGTGTGTGTGTGTGTGTGTGTGTGTGCTTTAGGGGGAAATATCTGCCATTGTACAGATCCAGCAAATTATGTACCTTACATTAGCAAAATTCAGATTTCTTGGACAGTAGTATGCCTTTTTTAATTTTCGTTGTATATTCTTTTCAAGAAATTGATGGATTAATGGGTGTTGATCTGGAAGATAGAAAAGAAAAACTAGCTAGTGGCACTACAGCATTTCGCTGGGTGGGTTATGCTGACCTACCCTCTGTGTGTAGAGACTGGGATGCGCGTTTTTGACTTTTAATATGTGAAGATAAGCGCTATACATATTTAATTGTTTATCCATATTAAGCCACTGCGCTTGTGTCCGGTTTTGTTAATTAACGAAGATATAATGTTCTTCAGATTACTGGGAAAATCCTAGATAGAATAGAACGTTTTGTTGATAGAAGGCCATGTCTAATTTAGGCTTATTATGTTTAAAATAGTTAAATTTCTCGTGATGAATGTAAAATTCTTCCGACTATGTTGGTGCAATGTTTTGTACCATTCAATGGAAGTCAAGGTGTTGGGTGGTCTTATCACTCAAAAATATTCCTTACACTTTCGTAACAATCCCACAGTCAAAACAGTCTTGACTATATGCCGTGTTGGCCACATGACTTAACACATTATTCCTATGTGACATGGTGGCAGTAAGATTTTGTCATCATACTGAAGTATTTTGTGGTTTTCCTTACCACACATCAACCGTTGACAAGAAGCCTGGTGCCAAGCAATTCCTCAGTCACTCTGACTCCTTTGTTTGCATGCAGTGATAACCGCTGTCTTATCATTCACACTGGTGTGTGACGTTGTTACTGACTGCGATGACAAACAGTGATGATCGTTCTGTTATCTTACCTTGTGTGAAGTAATTCAAGTGTCCCAACGGGTCAGTGTTTGCAAGTTATCAAAGTATGTGACCATTTTTCTTTGATGCTGAATGAATTGATGGAGCAAGACTGTGTGCTGTGAGAGCGGTGCCCACTTCTCTGCCGTACTTTCCCTCCCCTGGTCTTATCCAGCATTAACACGGACTAAGGAGGTATTCAACCCCCTCAAATGAGTATCCAATGAGTCCTGCCCTGACTGCCATTACCGTTGTCCTGGTGAAAGTTCAGACTGTGTGCCGGTCTTCACTCGCTGCCATTGGAATGTTCGAACTGTATTGACACAAGGGAATGACGAGGGATGTGGAGGACATATGTCAGGATTTTTTCGATGCAGAATTTCTGGGATTGTTAGACAGTGTTCATTATGTGACGGTGGTCTCACTGTCCATTGCATTGACGTGACTGCTTGTGTGGTACTGTCCTTCGGAGTTGTCAATGTCAGTATACATTTCATGTGGTCATCCTTTCTTGCAGCATAATTCCCAGCTCGTTCCTGGACGCCAAGGTTTGGCAATGAGTGTCTGATGTCAGCTCAAATACTATTTATTTAACTGGTCTTTGTAATGTTCAATCAGTCGCATGCCTAACATAACATGCTGAATTGAAGTTCCTCGACTCAGTGGTAACAACTGAAGTAGTCAGTTAGTACCTTTCCTTCTGGAACATCTGGAAACATGTCGTGTCTGGGAATCTTCACCTCACTGGCTTAAGGACCAGTCCTCTGCTGACAGACAACAGACTGACAGTGTAGACCTGTCAACTCCACACTCACACTTTTGACCCTAAGTCTTTTCGTCCTTTTCAAGAATACAGAAACTGAATTGACTCTCACACTGATTCACACTTTCCTCGCAGTTTTCAGTCTTACCTCACACTGCTGAATGTACATTGACGGCAGCCCTGTTGAAAACATTCCAGTGGACATTTTACACATCTCAGCATTTAAGATCCTTTCAACAAGAATTATAAAAGGTGTTGCTTGAGGTTCTTCTCCTGGCTTTGACAGCAGTTATTGTCATTGGCCCAAAGAGAGATTTCTGTGTGTGAAGACTTACTGCAGTGTGGGACGTATCGTGTGTGTTGTGGATGAGGCGGTTGTCTTGTGGCATCATGTTTCCTTCTGTGAGTTTGATTGTAAGAAAACAGGAACCTCTGTGAGTGGGTACACTGTGTTAGTCATACATGAATGGCTGACTTCCTGAGGGAACCTACAATCAATTGATTGGAGCTGTGATGAAAGACTCGAGGTCAGTATCTCATTGGGGCGACGTGGAAAAACAGGTGTATCTTTGTATGTGGCGTCTTTTGTTGTCTCGTCAGTGAAGTGTCAGTTGATCATCTGCTCATCACAATGGACCGGTTCATTGTTCTTGCTTTCATTCAGCACTCTGCGATTTGAGAATACTCAGATCAGTGGATTGTGTTAGACATGGTTGTTTGGGTGGCTTTTTTTAGCTGTGGTCCTTTATCCGAATGACAAGACACTGGGAGTTTTACAGTCAGTCAGGTATCTGCATCACTGCGGTTACGAGACGAAGTTTAAAGGAATGACTGTATTCCGCAGTGTAAAGATCATGTATATTTCACCCTATTTTGTGATCTGTGTTGTCAGACTCATTCTTTTGGTCAGTAAGACAATGCCTTGAAATCCAACATACCAAGTGTCAGGATCTGTCCATAGCCGGGCGGTTGAATCAGTCATAGCTGTGACAGTCTTCATGTGCTGGTTCCCAAGTGGACTGTGTGGGTGTGGCATTGACCAATGTACAATCCCTGGGAGAAGTCAATGTTGTTAGTATATTCGTTCTTCCTTTAACTTGCTATCAATTTTCTGTATACTTATAATAATGGGAGAAAAACGAATGAATCTAAGGAGGCTATTGATTCAAATGGCTGGAAGCTATCTATGTTCAGTGACTCACGATGTATTTGAATAAATTCCTTTCAGTAGTATAGTAGTAGTAGTAGTAGTAGTGTAGTCGGTAGTAGTAGTAGTAGTATGTGTGTGTGCGTGTGTGTGTGTGTGTGTGGTGTGTGTGTGTGTGTGTGTGTGTGTGTGTGTGTGTGTGTGTGTGTGTGTGTGTGTGTGTGTGTGTGTGTGTGTGTGTGTATGGGTGCGCGTGTGTGTGTGCGTGGCGTGCTGTGCGGATTGCATGCGTGTGTGGCGCGCATGGCTTAAGTGTGTGTGTGTGTGTGTGTGTGTGTGTGTGTGTGTGTGTGTGTGAGGTGTGTGTGTGTGTGTGTGCTGTGCGCGCACGCGCGGTGTGTGTGTGTGTGTGTGTGTTGTGTGTGGTGTGTGTGTGTGTGTGTGTGTGTGTGTGTGTGTGTGTGTGTGTGTGTGTGTGTGTGTGTTGTGTGTGCCTGTGTGTCAGTGTCCTTCTGTTAGTCGTGTGTTGATGCATGTGCGTGGCGTGGGTGCATGCATGCAAATGTATGTAGGCTTTATTACAGTTTACAGAATGCATATGCCAGTGTGTGTGTGTGTGAGTGTGTGTGTGTGTGGTGTGTGTGTGTTGTGAGTGTGTGTGGTGTGTGTGTGTGGTGTGTGTGTGTGTGTGTGTGTGTGTGTGATGTTTGTGTGTGTGTGGTGTTTGTTGTGTGTGTGTGTGTGTGTGTGTGGTGTGTGTGTTTTGCGCTTTACTTTTCTTGCATTTTGTGATATTAAAATGATAGGTTTCTATTTTAGGCAGGGAATCACTGAGTATTTTAATGCGTGACATTGGATGTTATCGATCTCTTGGGGGCAAGTTCTCAAATCTCAACACTGATGCGAAGAACTTCGCCTTGATCACATTGTTGTCATAGGAATAATCATGAAGGGAAGCTCTGCTGCATTAGACATGTTGTCGTTGACGAAGAATGACTTTCAAGCCAGTCTGTTTGAGCTGTAGACGGAAGAGCATGATCAACTTATACAGCAATAGAAGAGTCGTGACAAGTCACAATGAGGCAGCCACAGTCATAGCTACTAGGATGCTTGAATGTCCTTGGAGGCTGAGGCTATCCATGAGGGGAGGGATGAAGACTGCCACTGACCACGCTGGCGAATTGTGTCCACGGAGAAGTGTCGGTCTTTGACAAGAAGACGTGTGGGGTTTGAACAGGAGATAAGTTGCAAGGGGGAGGAAACTGATCTTGATTCTCTGTCGCACGCACAGTTCAACCGCATCTGCGTATGATGTGGGACTGTGTGTTCATCTGTTCGTTATTGTGGTCTTCATGCTTGCAATGGTTCCGTTTAGAGTAGTAGTGTAAGTGGTAGTAGTAGTAGTAGTAGAAGTGTAGTAGTAGGTTGTGGAGTTAGTAGTAAGTAGTAGCAGCAGCAGCGCAGTAAAAAAAGCAGCAGCAGGTAGTAGTTGTTGAGTAGTAGTTGTAGTAGTTGTATAGTAGTAGCATCATCTCTTCATCATCATCATCTCTTCTTCATCACCTCATCATGATCATAAGTCATCAGATGTATTATCACATCTTAAATATATTTTGTCATCGATTTTTAACATATATTCATGTAATTTTCTGAGTTTGAATTATGCTGATAGAGAATAATGGTCATACTCAAGGCGTCATACCATGTGATCATGAATATACTGTTGCACAGCACCAATAGAGAAAGGTGCTAAGTGAAGGGTAGATTACGTGGGGCACACAAACACAACACCAACAAAACCACAAACAAACAAAAAAACACACACAACACGCACACACAACACACACACACAAACCAACAACAAAACACGCATGGTATAATGTTCACTCCTAAAAGGGATTTATTAAATAATTGGAAGTCTTGAGTACATGGTATTAGTTAGCCATTTTATCAGATTAGCTCTAGATTTCAATCGTGTTTTTGCATGTGTTTTGTATAATGAAAGGATTGATCGAGAGTTAAAGGAAAGAAGATAAACTAAAGCAACTTGACTTCTCAGGGATTGGTAACATTAGTCAATGCAGATCACGAGTCGATGAGGACAGCAATGAGTTCTGTCAATTACTGATTCAAAGCCGGGCTATGGACAGATCTGGGAATTGGTAGTTTGGTTGTTAAGGCAGTGGTTTGTCTGACAAAAGGATGAGGGTTGACCGACTAGATCAGCAAGGAAATCGGGTGGTGAAATTAAAAAATGATCATAAATGCGGAATACAGTATCTTTGACTCTGTCTGGTAATGCAGTGGGATGCAGATACCAGATGACTGGTAAAAACTAGTTTGTCATCGGAAATAAAGGGAACACAGCTTAAAATCAAAATAAACAAGTTAAAAAGACAAAGCACTGTGCTGTTGTTTTTCAAATGCAGAGAGCTGAAGAAAGCGAAAAAGAACAATGAACCGGTCATCGTGTGATGAGGAAGATGATCAGAGCTGACTCTTCATGGACGGATAGGACAACAGACGGCCCACATGGAAGTCATACTGTTTTCAGTGTTGTCACAGTGGAGATAACTGACGGAGTCTTTCATCGCAGCTCCAATCAACGGTGATGTATAGTCATAGGAGTAGCATGGTCAGTGTGATGACAAACAGTGTAGCCACTCACAGAGGTTGTTTCTTAAATCAAAGTGCACTGGAGGAGAACATGTTTGCGGAAGAGGACAGATGGGCCATCATCCAAGAAAACACACGATTAGTCACGAGCAGTACTGTTTCCAGAGGAAATCTATTTTGGGGGATGACACGAATGTGTCAAAAGCAGGTAGGAGGAATCATTGCAAACAGTTTATTATTTAGTGTGAATGGAGTTAAATGTGAGATGTGTGAAAAATGTTGCTGGATGTTTTAAGGGCTGCGTCCTGTAAGTTAGTCAATTGAGGTAAGGTCTGATAAATGTGAGGAAAGTGGTGAACAGATATGAGAGTCAAGTTCAGTTTCTGTATTCTTGAATAGGGACGAAAGACTTGAGGGTCAAACAGTGTGAGTGTGGTGTGTTGTGACAGGTTAGATGTCGTTGTTGTGCTGATGCAGCAGAGGATGGTCTTACCAGTGAGGTGAGGAGAGGATTAGACAGCGACAGTGTTAGTGTTCGCTGAGAATGGGGAAAGTGTTGTTCAGTTGGTTACCATTAGGGTTGAGGGAATTAGTTAGCGTGTTATGTAGGCATTTGATGATTGAACTGAGCAAAGAAGGGAAATAAGATAGGTATTGAGGTGAATCAGACAGCGTATGCAGAACTGTGGGTTAAGGATCGGCTTGAGGGCATTGTGCTGAAGAAATGGATGAACATTGAATGTGTGACTTGACAATGAAATCGAAGGAGACAGGAATCCATACCGCAATTCATCATCATGATTTGGACGTGGACAACGTCAATAGATGAACATGTGCAAACAGAACAGAAAAATAGAAAATTCCTGGAATGTCATGTTTCTCTTTCATCTGGAGGTATGAGTGTACATCATTGCAGCGTTGGTGGAGCAGGCACAAGTCATTGAACCTCACCAGGAAACGGTTTTAATGGCTGTCAGGGACAGGACTCTATCGACGCATGGGGGATGCATGTGAACATTTCTGTTGTGGGGTGTTACAATTGATTGAGACAGAATTGGAAATATGCAGAGAAATGAAACAGTTTCACAAAATCACAAGTCTTGCTCATCGATTTCGTCCCAGCAGTCAAAGATGGTCATTCGTTTGGGGAAGTGGCACGATACTCTGACTCTTGGACACGTGAATTTTTCACGAAGGTAATGATAACAGAACGATTCATCACGTGTCATCGCAAACAGTGCAAGTCAACACAGGGTGAATGAATAAGACGAGGGGTTATCACTGCATGCAAACACAGGAGTCGTGTGGGAAGTTGTGATCAGGCTTCTTATCAACGTTGGAGTGGTAGGCAACACAAAATACTTCAGTATGACAAAGTTTTATTGCGCAGGGGCAATAGGATTAATGTGTAAGTCATGTGGCCATCACGGTATATAGTTATAGACTGTTGTTTGTGGGATGTAGGAATTTGTAAAGAAATATTTTTGAGGTGATAAAGAACCATTCGCTTTGACTTTCCATGGACTATACACATTGCACATGTCGGTAATGATTATTACATCCAGTGGCGATTAAAGTAAACTTTTCAACAATATTCAAATCGGACATTCCCACTGTCTGTCAAAAATTGTGTCTTTTTATATATGAAATTCACAGTATGATAAGAAACGTGTAATCTTCGTAAATTATCGAAAGGTACAGAGAGGGGCAGTGGCATATAGGATGGATAACCGGTAGATTAGAATATTTGCGGCTTTTTTTACAGTGTTATATTTGAAAGGTGATAGTTGTACCAAGGAGTGGGGGGAACGGTCAGCGTACCAGCGAAAGCAGTCGTATAAGTATTTTTAGTTTTTCTTTCTATGACGGCCCACAAATACTTAATATCTTTGAAAAAATAAACAACGTTGCATCTCTGTCCCAGGTGCTGAGATTTTGGCTCTGATTTGCATGTACAGAAATTAGTTGATTGTAAATGGCAAGATCTTCTCAGAAAGTGCGTGGGCACGGAAACACAACACAAAAAAAAACACCCACACCACACACACACACAAAACACACACCCACAACACACACACACACAACACACACCCCACACACGTGCATGATACATGATGACGACCAAATGCAAACGAAACTCACAAGTACCACAACACACACACACAACACACACACACACACACTCACAACACACAACAACAACAACACACAAAAAAACACAACAACAACTCACCACACACACATCACACCCAACGGGCATTGCGGGCGCCGTGTTATGTTAAGTATTTACTTGCTTAAGTTCTCACTCATTTTTATGAGACTGAATTCAGATATTTTGGAGGTACAGGGACTCGCCATTGAAAATCTGTGTGTAGCGTGTTGATATTCCTTCAATGCGGTCAGACGACAAGCTAGATCAGGTGGAGACATTATTAGAATTCCTCCAAACACCGCATGATGTGTCGGTAGTGGAAAAATCATGGGAAGACAGGAGAACATATTATTTTGTGTCAGTTACAAAATAGATTAGTGGATAGAGGTATCAGATCACTTCATTAGAAAGGGTACGTTTTATTTACTTGTCCTATTCTTAGTCCCGGGATGTAGAATTTACCTGTTTTCAAGGTTGATGCGAGTGTTTTTGTTGTGCATTTTCTGCGAGCTTTGTATATATTTTGCATAGTGTGATGCTGTATCATTAACAATCAATTGGTTTATCTGCTTTGGCAGAGGCATAGATAATTGTGTATCAGTTCTGGGACATAGGTTCTCCAAACTATGTGGTAGTGAAGAACATATGGTTCTGTCTTCTGAGGAGCGTTTCATTATTTGGATAAAATACTTTATAGACTTGGATCACTACTTCAGTGCATTTGGATTGTTCTCCGTGCGCTGTGATTTCAACACAACTGTTTAAATTAGCAGTTGATTTGAATGGTTATATTTCTGTGTTCTCCAAATTCTAGAGCACGCTGTTGTATGGTATTTCAGGGAGCTGGCTGAATCTTTAATATAATTGTTGAAACTTTGTGGTCCATCAGCGTTCGGAGATATTGGGGTGAATTTGACTGTATTTCCCTCTTCAAGGTGGCGATAAAAACTGCGAAACTAAATGAATGTCGTGCCGTAGTTTTATGACACAATATTATGGGGCTGTACTTCTGTTGTTCTCAGTCTACTCAGAATGCGCAGTTGTGGTTGAATGCTGTTTGAATGTTGGACCATTAATGGGATATATGCTAAAGAACACCAAACAATGTCAAAGCCAAATATCAGTGACCATTGTAGAATACATCAAGAGAGGAAGTGGCGCAAATAGTGAAAAGGAGATTAAAACATTACCGAGCAAACAGTGGAATATCATGGAGTCATTGTGAAGACCTGAGATGAGGCAGATTGATGTACTAGATGCCCAGTGACTGTGAAAGGTCAATAGAGAATGAATCTTTGGGGGGGGGTGTTTTTTTTTTTTTTTCTTTCTGTTTTGATTTGCGGAAGATATGACAATTGATGATCATGGGGGACTTAGACAAATCAATGATGGTCTCGAATTGTGATGTCTTGGTGAATCCGTATGAGGAAAGGTAACATATGGTGACCGTTTTGTGCGTTTGGCGCCAAAAGATGAAGGTTCGATGTACAAGTTAATATGTTTGTTATGTTCGTTCTGTGTGTTTGTTGACTCAGTCAAAATTCAAAGGTGTGCAGTCCTGAGTTAAAGTGATTCGATTCCATTTCCAGTTGTTGTTGCTGTGTGGAGTGTCAGGAAGGGTATAAGCTTGGACCATCTGTTTTGGGGATATTCCTTGTTTGTTTCTGTGTGCTTTCTTGTCTTTTCTGTGGCAGTTGGGTGTGTAAGCAGCGATTCGTTGGAGTTATGGGGTCATTATTTAACAGTAAACAGGAGTTTACCTTACTTGTTTTTATTTCATAATTATAAAGTTGCAATGTAAAAATGACAGGGACAACCCCATGTTCCGCTTGAACAGGAATCAGCTCAGGTGTGCCCTTTTACTGCATGTGGAAAGGTGTTACAGCATTGACATGGAACCAGTGCTTTGCTTTCTTGCACCTGGGGGGGATAGGCTTTCTTCCGCAGTAGCGACCTAGTGAACTTTCATGGTCAGTGATGTGGTCCATCTGTCACAGGAACTCTGGTGGCACTGGTTTATCACTCTTTGAAGGAACCAGCTGGCAGTCAAAGGAAGATGTATTGACAAGCTAGCGACACTCTTGCATTGGACGCTGGATGCTAGAAGATTGCGTTGACAAGGCGGCAGGATAGACTCTTGCAGTTGGACGTCTGGGATTGCCAGGAAGATGCAGTGACGTCAGCAGACACTCTTGCATGTGGACGTCTGGATTGCCGAGAGATGCAAGTGATAGGCGGCATGATAGAATTTGCAGTGGAGTTGGATTCGAGAAGATGCAGTGGTCCAGCTCAGCTGACGGGCTTTGTACAGAGAGCACGGTTTTGCTGGATGGGTGATCAAGGCAGTAACCAAAGGAGGCCACCAGTATTCTGTTAACGAACGGGATGCGATACTTTCCCATGTTGGCATCGGATCGGGGAGCATATGTCCTGGTAGTGCCTCAAGTGGAAGGTCGAAGGTTAGCGGTCAGACACTGTAGACCAACTCTCCGGAGGATACTATGTGTTAGGTACGGCAAACCTCTTCTAGAAAAACAATAATTTAACGAGAGCATCGAAAATACAAACTACGACATTCATGAGGGAGGAAGGGTTCATTGGAGACTCATGACGTCAGGTGTTAAGTGAGGAAGCTGTAGAGCCATCTTTTAACAAGGAAAAAAAGGATAGCCATTGGACATCAGGCGATGCACGAAGCGGGCGACATAGATAGCAAGAGAGATGAGGACCTACAAGCAGGAGTCCTCGGGACTGAGGTGAGACAGGTGCTGCGGAAGGAAAGCTGAGACTTTCATAGGCAGAGTGCCGCTTTACTTGGGTCCCGCGGACGGTGCATAGGAACGTGTGGCTGTTGTGACACCAAAAGCAGCGGGATCATCAGCTGGGATTATTAATCCCACATTATCACAAAGAGTTTAGATAAGAAGAAGAAATCAAATGAACATAAATATCGTCTCAATGATGCAGGGAGGGGGGAAAGGAATGAAGCTTTTCACCATAATGCGCTGTGTGTAGAAGAGGAGCAAACGAATCAAAAAGTATGGGTGACATGGATCAGAAACAGGTATGAAGACATATGGGAAATGGGACTTGGACAGATGAGTGAGAGTGGAGAAGCTTTGCAGACCTAGTGTGCAAGATCAGATGTGATAGGAGGCAGTTTCCCACAAGGATCCCAAGAGCCACAGGAGACCGGACAAGTCACGGGAGAACCGATCGACACATTGCAATCAGAGGAATTCAGCGCGATCCTGGCGGGATGTACGTGCGATGAGGGGGCGTTGAAGAGCACCAGATAACCACTGCTTGTGAAACAGGTGGGACTGGACTCAAGAAGTAACATAAACAAATGCAGCCAACGGGACAAGATCTCATTGCGGGTGTTAATCCGTAAAGCATAAGGAGAATTTTAGTCAGTTTCACAAACAGGTTTCAAACTATGAAGAAATGTTGAAAAGGGACAATCGAGAACGTGGAACACACCAAGAACCTTTGGCATGAGACCTGAGAGAGGTACTTGGGAAGAAGACCGACCGAAGGAGTGGATCTCTGATGATACTATTCAGACACTGAACAAAGGAAAGAGAACAGCCCTGAATGCGCGGAACGTCAGCACACCAAGAGACTACACCAACGGTGGACATGGAAGTGGAAGACAGTGGGTAAGAGAAGATAGAAGGATTCATCGATACTTGTCAGAACAAGCAGAGGATGCTGCAGGACAGGGCAAATGGAGAGAGTGTACACACCAACAAAGAGGCTGGGCGGCAAGCCAACGGACTGGCAAGCCAGTCAAAGACAAGAACGGAAAAGACCTCGCAACACAGAAGATCATTTGAAGCGATGGTCAAGCACTTCCGGATTACAAACCGTTCCGTCCCAATGCACACCCGACATCTCCAACAGAGACAGAACTGCATCACTGTGAGGAAACCATCCAAAGCAGAGTCAGAAAGGGCCATCTGAACTGAGGAATGGAAGGACCAGAGTCATGGGATCCCGGCAGGAAGCCACTGAAGTGGAAGTTGGTATCGCTGTCTACTTATGTACAGCCATGTTGGTAAGTAGATATGGGAAAAAAGAGAAATCCAGCAGAGTGGAGGGAGGCTTTGTCATTCAATGACTGCCAAGGAAGGTGACCTCTCAACTGTAGTAACTGTAGAGTGATCATGCTCTGTCAGTGCCAGGCAAGGTTCTAAACAGTGTTATTGGAGAGATGAAGGAAACAGTTGACCGAAGCTCCAAGAACGATCGCCAGCCCAGGGAACATCATCGAGCAGTCTTGGAGTGGAACTCGCCCTTTACATCAAAACTTCATCGACGATGAAAAGCCTTCGACAGTGTAGATAGGTTACATGGAAGCTATTAGACACTGGAATACCAGAGGAAATATCTCTCTATCGGTAACCTAACAGGATATGAACTGCAGGGTGGTCCATGGCTGGCAGTTGTCAGACGGTTTGAGGTGATTACAGCAGTGCGCTAGGGATGTCTGCTTGTCACCTTTTTCTTTTCCTGTCATCGACGGATAATGAAGACAACAACAATAGGTGCGGAACAATGGGACACTTGGACGCAGCTACAAGACCTTGACTTTCCTGCGACTGGCACTCCCCTCTGCAGATCCACACAGATGCAGGACAAGACAGCGCCTTGGTACGAATCAGCAGGACAGGACTAAGATAATCCAGAAGAAGACGAGCTGATGTGGAGCACACACAGGAAAGCATCCAAGTCACAGTCGGAGACTAGCCCATCAGGAAGTAGATTCTTTGTCTACTGGGAAAGGTGGTTGAACGAATGGGGGCACCGACGAGATATTTAGCCAGGATGGGAAAGGACGAGCAGCGTATCATGCATAAGATAACATCCAGGGCCTCAGGAGAGAAATCAGAAGGACGATCAATTATCATCTTCAACTGAAACGTGAAGAGGTTCTGCTGTATGGTGCGAGGATAGGAGGAATCCAAGAAATACAGAACAATTCAGACCTTCTAACCCCTGTAGAGGGATTTCAAAACTCGTAAGCAGAGATCACCAAATGAAGATCTGAAGCAATGGCAGGACAGAGAAACCTGCGGCGAGATTTGTGGAGGAAGTGGGGTGGATTGGCCACTTCGCGCCACAGCAAGTCCAGAATCCTGTATGGAACCTGCAAGAGGGGAAGGAAGAGAGCCGACTTGCAGCAGCAGTGGAGGCGAGGTCACTGAGGAGATATGAAGAGGCAGTGGACAGTGGACAGGGCATTCAGCGAGCAGCCAGAAACCGAGTGCGATGGGGGAGTGTTGTCGATAACTTGTACCTGCGAGCTATGGACCTAAGTAAGTAAGGAGGTCCGTCGATAACCACTGTTTTTGTTGTAGAGTTCACAATGAATGGCAGGGGCACTATCGTCACCGTCTCACCTTACTGGGACCAGCGGCCGTGTTGCTTTTTCGAGGCTGACCCAGGACGTTTGACACTGTGTTCACAGGTTCGTCTGCAGCGAAACAACAGACAATCCATCCTGTACATCAGTGGTGAGTCACAAACTCCCGTTTGTTCCTCATTTTTGGGAGAATCCAGAGATAATCCTGAGATTGTTGGCAGGACAGTGGCTGTACGGCAATCCTTCTGGGTTCAGGGAGTCCACAGCTTCATGATGTGACCGTGTTGTTGATGTAAGGTGGAAGGATTATTTTTTTCTGCGCTCGCAATCAAATATACACCTCCCCCAACACACCACACACACACACACACACACACACCGCAAACACAAACACACACACACACATCACATCAACACACACACACACACACACACATCAACACACACAACACCACAAACAACACACACCTGCAATCACTTTTTTTTTTTCCCATCATTAACATCTGTTGCACGCCATTTCTGAAGATTCTTGCTGTTGTGGGTCAGTCAGCTGATGGCGATTGTTATCAGAGGTTTTCCCTTCCATCTTCTTCGCATGTCTTCATCAGTGTTAACTTGATTGTTGTGGTCAGTCAGCTGATGGCGATTGTTATCAGGGTTTCCCTTCCATTTTTGGCATGTCGTCAATCAGTGTTAAACATTGATTTTTGTGGGTCAGTCAGCTGATGGCGATTGTTATCAGAGGTTTCTTCATCTTCTTTGCAAGTCTTCATCAGTGTGAAATTGATTGTTGCTGGGTCAGTCAGTGATGGCGATTGTTATCAGAGGTTTCCCTTCATCTTCTTTGCCACTGTCATTCATCAGTGTTAACAATTGATTGTTGCTGGTCAGTCAGTGATGGCGATTGTTATCAGTGGTTTTCCCTTCCATCTTCTTTGCCCCTGTCTTCATCAGTGTTAACATGATTGTTGTGGGTCAGTCAGCTGATGGCGATGTTTATCAGAGGTTTCCTTCATCTTCTTTGCCACTGTCTTCATCAGTGTTAAATTGATTGTTGTGGGACAGTAGCTGATGGGCGATTGTTATTCAGAGGTTTCCTTCATTTCTTTGCCACTGTCTTATCAGTGTTAACATTGATTGTTGCTGGTGTCAGTCAGTGATGGCGATTGTTATCAGAGGCTTTCCTTCATCTTCTATGCCACGTATTCATCAAGTGTTAACATGATTGTTGCTGGGTCTGTCAGTGATGGCGATTGTTATCAGAGGTTTCACTTCCATCTTCTTTGCCACTGTCTTTCTCAGTGTTAACATTGATTGTTGCTGGGTCAGTAGCTGATGGCGATCTGTTATCAGAGGTTTCCCTTCTTCTTCTTTGCTGGTCTTCATCAGTGTTAACATTGATTGTTGCTGGGTCAGTCAGTGATGGCATTATTATCAGAGGTTTCCTTCCACTCTTCTTTGCCATGTCTTCATCAGTGTTTAACATTGATTGTTGCTGGGTATGGTAAGCTGATGGCGATTTTATAGATGTTTCCTTCCATCTTCTTTGCCACTGTCTTCTTCAGTGTGTAACATGATTGTTGCTGGGTCAGTCAGTGATGGCGATTGTTATCAGAGGTTTCCTTCTCTTTTCGCCACTGTCTTCCAGTGTTAACATTGATTGTTGTGGGTAGTCAGCTGATGGCGATTGTTATCAGAGGTTTCTTATCTTCTTCGCCACTGTCTTCATCAGTGTTAAAATCACTTAACTGTGGTGGATAATGTAGATTCTGACTCTTCAAAGCCTGTGTCTATCCTTAGCTCACTGACCATTCATGAACAGTGAATGTTTGAAGAAATAATGACCACAATGATTTGTGAATGCATGAAAATACCATCTGTTGATCACTGTTCCCCGAAAAGGGACGTAGTTTTGATCTACACGATATAAATAGTATTATTGTTACATCAAACACTGAGCAAAGGGTTTTGTATTAGTGTCTACAAACCAACTTATGTTCTTTATTGTATACAAATAAGTTCAAAAAAAAGGGAATATGGACTTATTTGTATCTCATGACGGCGCAAAAGATGTCACCCCCTTGCAAATGGACCCTCTTCGAAATCGAAACGGGGGGACATCAGTATTATATCTGTAGACCCCGCGCTACAACTTCACCCCCGTACAGATTCAAAGGGGTAAAAACTCAAAGGATTTTACCTTAAAAAGGGAAACTGGGATTATTGGGGTTTTGAGAAAACCTTTTTCCTGTTGCTTGAAAAGCGAACAATGATGATTAAGGATTTCATTAATAATAATTATTTTTCTTTGCACTTTAAACCGAGCCGTGGGCACGCAACATTAAAAACCTGAAAATTTTTTTGGGGGGGCTAATTTATATAAAATTTTGTGCATGTCTAAGGAAACTTAGCCACGAACTTTTTTTTTGTTCCTTATGCAAATTTTTTTTTCAGGTTTTTTTTTTTGCATAAACCCTACATTTTTTTGTGTTTTTTGTTTGTTTTCAATTTTGAAAACAATACGTAATTTATCATATATTTTTATGTAATGATCTCGGGATACCCGGTCAATGGTTTTTTGTGAGCTGTTTTGTGGACAAACCCATGCTTTGTACGAACGCATGTACGGTTTCTCATATTTTGGGTTTTAAGCCAAATAATAGCCATACGCATGGGGGTGTGATGTGTCTGGTCGAAATATCAAGTACATATAAGAAGGTGTTACTCTTTACAAGGATTTATAAATTATGGGTCCTCTCTTCCGCTCCCCGCCCTGCCGCTCCCTTTTTCCCATCTTTCCCCCCTGTCTAACTGCTGAGTACATCCGTGCGTGTCTGTGGCACATGTGTGCACGGGGTTTTTCGCAGTTACCAACGCGCGTTCGCAAATAACAAATAAAAAGGGTTTAAATTTTGGGAAAAAGAATGAAAGATGTCTTGAACGCAAAAGGGGCAAGGTGGGGGGCTAAAAGGGATCAAACAACAAAATGTTTTTCATCTTGAAAAACGAACTTGTGAAAGTGTATAATGAAACTTACCGCCGGGGAGGGTACAGCGTCTTATGACAATGATGTTGCAGAGGCGTTATATATTTTTTAGGTTAATATTCAAAAAGTAAAAAGAGAATGTGAATTTTCCCAGTCTGGTTGATCGTTTTGTCGAAATTAACAGAAGAGGAAAAGGCGCTCTTAGAGAGAAAGTAACACTCTTGGGAGAGAAAATAACATCTTAGAGAGAAAATAACGAAGAAGATTTGGATAAAAATCAAGAAACAGGGAAAATAATGAAAGTCCGAAGGGACAGTTTCACAGTAGGGTTTTTTTTTTCGTTTTTTTTTTTTTTTCGTTTTTTTTTTTTTTTGGTTTTGTTTTAAAATTGGGGGCTGTAATCAAAGTCCATAAACGGGGGGTTTTTGAAAAGGAACTATCTGCAACTCCTAAAGGGGAGTCAACTATCCCCTAAAGGGGACAAACCTAAAAATCAAACAGAAATGGGCCCAAGTCGCTTTTAAATGTGTAATACAAATGTCAACAAGCATTGCTAAAAATTTTTAGAATGTTTAAATTCAGTCAAAATGATGACCAGATATGTCTTACAAAGTAAGGGAAGAAAATTTTTGTCTTTTTTTGAAATATAAACTGGATCAACACCCCCTTTGCAAACAAATGTGATAGTTTTAAATTCAGTCAAAAGTGATGACCAAGTGTGTCTTACAAAAAGGTAGATGGAAAATAATATTTGCTTTTTTTTTTGACACCTTGACTACCCTTTTCAAAAAAACAACTTGGGTTACTACCATTCTGATTTTGAACAAGAATTCGAGGTGTAGATTAGAATTCGTGTTTAAGGTCTAAAGGCGTTTGGTGTGGTCTTTTTTGTCAGTGGATTAAGATTTTGTCAGGAATAAATCAAACCTTTCGTTTAAGGGAACTGCCTACGGTTTGCCGTTGAAAGGGTTTTAGACAGGGTAACCCTTGCCACCCTATTTTTTTGTTATGGTATAAAGGTTGCACTCTGATAAAAAACAAAAAAGCATTCAAAACATAAATTGGGAAAAATTGAAGATTAAATCCTCAGTTGCAGACAAAAAAGGCTTACCCGGAAAAAGACAGAAATTCTTTTTAGGGGTCATTTTTAACATTTAGAAATTAGAAGAATATGGGGTTATTAAAAAACAGAAAAGACAAAAACAGCTTGCTGGGGGGGGATGCAGGATTCTTAGAGAAAATTTTTCCATATTCACGAATGGGATGGTCCCAAACGTTTCAAAATATGAAAAGGGATGGTTTACACATGATTTAAGAAAAAGTGCGTTGTAAACTTTTGGGAAAAATCTTTAAAAGAAATTGTCGTAGAGTATGGTTTTTAAAAAAAAACTACACCACTTTAGAAAGACAGTTTTTAAAAACCCTTTGCTAAAGAATATATTTACATGGGAAATACTCCAAATCCCCCTGACATTTTTTTTAAAAGGAACAAGAAATATGTAGAAAACCGAATGGAATGAAAACAAAGATAGAAAACACATCCAAAGTCGCAAAATGTATCAAATTTGGAGGTACAGGTAAACCACAGTTGGAAAACCGAACACGAAATTTACATGGGGTTTGTAAAAAGTAATCAAACAAATAAACTGAAGGAACCTTGTGCTTCATATGAGTTTGGGTATCATTGAACTTGGCTTGATTGGCGAAACAAGATTGTGCAATTGTTTTACATGTCTATTTTTAAAACGTAAAAAAGACTTTGGGAAAGGGAAACAGTCAAAACTTTGAACAATCCCGTTCTTAAACCGTTTCTGAACAGTCAACTCATTTGGAAAAAAGTCAGTTTATTTTAAAACTGGTCAAAAAAAGCCTTTTAAAAAAAAAGTGAGGGGATAATGGCCTTTTTTAAAGACCCGAATTTCATTAAAAATGACCTGTTGAGTGTTTTGTACTTAAATGCGCTCATATTGCGATTAAAAGTAATGTAAAGAAGTAGAACGCATAAATTATAACAGGTTCTCTTCATTCAGAGGGGGAAAACTCCACGCTAATGATTTTAGGGGCCAAGTGAACTTTACCTAAAAAGGCATAAGTGACCTTTACTTATATTCCCTTTTATTTATTTTTTTTATGACTAAAAATGGAAGTGACACCATGTTTCTGGACATTCGACATCGCTGAAGACTTTCTGAGCGCATTTCAGGATTCGGTAAACGAAAAGTGTGCCATTGCAAATTTATCACTTACAGAAAAGATGTAATCAACAAGCTGAAAGCGGCTGCCACTATTACCTGTCTCCCATTTTGTGCTGTTGGTTCAACGTTCAATGCGTGT
>CM031606.1:96947269-96957269 GCA_018398815.1 Conus ventricosus
TAAGGGGAAGGATCAAAACAAAATTAAGATTAGATAGATGGGGTTGCTGTAACTACTGTATGAAGTGAGTGAAGAGGATGTGGTGGTGGTGTATGTAAGTGTGTGTGTATATGTGTGTGTGTATGTGTGTGTGTTGGTAGGGGATATTGCCAACTGATGTGGAAGAGGTGGGTATGTGTGTTTGGTTATTGTTGGATATTGATGCCTTGGGGGTGTTAGTGTGCCCAGTTTTGGAAATGAGATGGGATTCTTGAGTTGTGCGTTCAAAGCTGTCACTCTGTGACTGCCGAGTGCCATAACTTTGACATGGTCGATGTTGTGTTGGGTGTGGTTGAAGTGTAGGGCGACGGGTTTGGGTCGGTGGTGGCGGATATCAGCCAGATGTTCAGCGATGCGTGTTTCAAGTGTGCGTGACGTTTCCCCTATGTAGATCTTGCCACACAGCTGGCAGTGGATGGCATATATAATGTTGCGGCTCTGACATGAAAATGTGCGTTTTGACTGTGAAGGAGTTTTTGGGGCCCTGTAAGATGGTGTCTGGTTTGGTGAGGGGGCAGATTTTGCAGTTGGGTTTGGAGCAGGGGTGAGTACCTGGTGGTGTAGCTGTGGTTCTGTTCAAACTGGATCGCACGAGGAGGTCTTTGAGGTTTTTGTCACGTTTGAATGTGATCATGGGTTTGGGTATGGAAGGCGGGTTTGTGGTTATGTATAATGTGCCAATTGGATTTGAGGATCCTACAGATGGGGAGGGTGTGCGGGTGGTAGAGGAGGTAGGCTGTGGGTCTGTCTGTCTTGGTTGGATGCTGGGTGTCCAGAGCAGATGTTCTGGATACAGCTATGGTGCGGCGGAGTGCTGCATTGATGATGGAACTGGGTATCCGCGGTTGGTGAAGAATTGTGACATTTTGGCTGCTTGTGTAGTGAAGTCTTCCTCGCTGGAGCAGAGTCTGCGGAGACGGAGAAATTGTGAGTATGGGATGCTGTCTTTAGTGTGTGGGTTGTGGGAGGATGAGTAGTCTAGGTATGCATGTGCGTCGGTGGGTTTGTAGAAAATGGAGGTTTTGAGTAGGCCTTCTTCTAGGGAGATGGTGATGTCTAGGAAGTTGACCGACTGCGAAATGGTGTAGGTAAGTCGGATAGATGGATGGAAGGTCTGGGCAAAGTTGAGGAGTTGAGGAGGTCTTGTTTTGGCATAGATGTGGCTCCCAGTCCATCATCGATATACCTTTTGTACAGTTCAGGTGTGGGGCCTGTGTATGTGTTGAGTAGGCGGTGTTCCAAGTGTCCCATGAAGAGGCAAGCATAGGCTGGTCCCATTTTGGTACCCATGGCAACACCACTAATTTGTGAGAATGTGTGCTTGTTGAATTGAAATGTGTTCAGGGTGAGGACTAATTCAGCGAGTCTGACCAGAGTGGTGGTGGGAGGGTGTTGTTGGTTGGGGGGGCCGTTTGTCAAGGAAATATGTGAGGGCCCTTAGTCCATCAGTGTGGGGGATGGAAGTGTAGAGTGACACCACGTCAAGATGTGAAGAGGAGGCTGGGTTGAAAAGCGGGGTCTGTGTTGTGCGAGTTAATCAGTTGAGTGTGTGGGTTGTGTCTTTGAGGTATGTGGGGAGGCTTTGTACTATGGGTTGAAGGAGGAAGTCTAGGTATTGCGAAATGTGTTCAGTGGGGCAGCTGCAGGCTGAAACAAATGGGTCTGCCAGGTGTGTTCTGCTCTGACACCCACATCCAACCAAGACAGACAGACCCACAGCTACCTCCTCTACCACCCGCACACCCCCCCATCTGTAGGATCCTCAAATCCAATTGGCACATTATACATAACCACAAACCCGCCTTCCATACCAAACCCATGATCACATTCAAACGTGACAAAAACCTCAAAGACCTCCTCGTGCGATCCAGTTTGAACAGAACCACAGCTACACCACCAGGTACTCACCCCTGCTCCAAACCCAACTGCAAAATCTGCCCCCTCACCAAACCAGACACCATCTTACAGGGCCCAAAAACTCCTTCACAGTCAAACGCACATTTTCATGTCAGAGCCGCAACATTATATATGCCATCCACTGCCAGCTGTGTGGCAAGATCTACATAGGGGAAACGTCACGCACACTTGAAACACGCATCGCTGAACATCTGGCTGATATCCGCCACCACCGACCCAAACCCGTCGCCCTACACTTCAACCACACCCAACACAACATCGACCATGTCAAAGTTATGGCACTCTGGCAGTCACAGAGTGACAGCTTTGAACGCACAACTCAAGAATCCCATCTCATTTCCAAACTGGGCACACTACACCCCCCAAGGCATCAATATCCAACAATAACCAAACACACATACCCACCTCTTCCACATCAGTTGGCAATATCCCCTACCAACACACACACATACACACACACATACACACACACTTACATACACCACCACCACATCCTCTTCACTCACTTCATACAGTAGTTACAGCAACCCTCCATCTATCTAATCTTAATTTTGTTTTGATCCTTCCCCTTAAATCCCCCCCCACACACACACACACCTTTCTTCTCCCCTTTTTTTTTTTTTTTTTTTTTTTTTTTTTTTTTTTCATCATTATCTATCCCCCTTACCACAACCATCAAAAGATTCCACCATCCTAATAACTAGACACACAACCCTATCATATCACAACACCACACCCCCCCTGCGCAACCCCCCCCCCCCCCCCCCCCCCCCCCCCCCCCCCTCTTTTTTCCTTTTTCCCAAATCCCCCGGGCCCTTTTTGTCATTTCCCCCTTCATGAAGAAACGGAAAAGTCATTTTTCTTCCCCCTTTTTTTTTTTTCGTATTTTTGTACCGTCCCACAGTTAAAGTGATTTATTTTTTCGCCGATGAAGACCCAAGGGGTTTGAAATGCATCGTGTCTTGTCTGTGCTTTTTTTTGTAAAGTCATTGGGGAAATTTTCTAAAACCTTTTTCCAAATTTATGTTTCATTATTTTTTTTTTATTTTTTTTATATTAATATAAAAAATGTATTTTCTAAAGTTTTTTCGTATCATGTTTTTGATTTTTACCTTACAATAGTTGTTTGCAGAATCTCGAAAATATATTGTTGGATGACACCCCCCACGCCGTCCCACGACGACTGTTGCCCGGCAACCAGGGCCAAAGAACCCTCAACCACTCTCTTTTTCTCCCTACTTCAACTGTTTTGCCTTTTATCACCAAAATAAGTTCGTAAAACAGCTTGAACCCCCCTTTTTAAAACCCCGGGTGTTACCGCTGTGTCTGTCGCTCTTATGTGCAAAAAGAAAAAATCGGTAACCGAATCCTGAGGCACGTGTGGGGGGACATTAATATTGACTTTAAAAAAGAAGAAAAAAAAAAAGAAAAACAAAAAAACCCCCTGGAATGGTTGTGTTTAAAAGGGAAAAAATGTCAATAGTATTGGGTCCCCTTTATGGGGATAAATGTTTTTACAGATTTTGCGTAGGTTGGGGGTGGTAGTGGTGTGGTGTGTGTGTGTTGGTGTGTTGGTGTGTGTGTTTGTGTTTGTGTGTGTGTGTGTATTGTGTTGGGGTGTTGTTTGTGTGGGTGTGTGGGTGTGTGTGTGTGGGGGTGTGTGTGGTGGTGGGGCGTGTGTGTTGTGTGTGTGGTGTGTGTGTGTGTGTTTGTGTTTGCGTGTGTGGGGTTTGTCGTGTGTGGTGTGGTGCGTGCGTGCTTGGTGCGGCGTTCTCTTCTCAATTTAACGTCTATCCACTTAAGTGAATTAAATGCGTGGGCGTGCGTGCCTGCGTGCTTGTGTGCGTGCTTTGTGACGTGCGTGCGGCGTGCGTGTGTGTGGTGTGTGTGTGTTGTGTGTTGAGAGAGAAGAGAGAGAAGAGAGGAGAGAGAAGAGAGAGAGAGAGAGAGAGAAAGAGAGAGAGAAGAGAGAGAGAAGAGAGAGGGAACGAATGCGAATGTAAATGTTTTTCAGTTTAAGGCAAGCCCCTACAAAGGGGGTATTCAACATCACATAAAAACAACCTGATCAAAAACAATGAAATCATGAAAAAAACCGAGATAGTTAAAAAACGCAGGTAATTCGCCATTACTGTCCGAATTCTCTTTTTGCTTCGTAAATATACATGGCTAATTTCCAAAGGTATCCTTCCTTGTTGACATAAAAAGAATTAGCTAAAATTAAATGGTTCGGTTAAATTTGGGTTAATAAATTTTATTCTAAGTCGCTCAGACAGGACAGCAAAAAAAAAAATGTATTTCATCTTCTCTTGTTATTACAAAGTCAAACATCATTTCATTTTCAAAAACATTTATACCTGGGGCGATGACATGCGATATCAACACGCCAAATCAAATTTTGTCAGTGCCATTTGAAAATTATTCTTTTAAAACCCAATGTAAGGTTCAAGCATATGTCTTTTAAAAGTTTATACTGACAAATCTATCACTATTATACAAATGGCATGCCGTCCTGCCACCACAACCTATAATCCTCTTTTAAAAAAATTCAAAATTTTTATATTTTTTCTTCACCCGGGGTATCCCCCACAAAACCCATATCCATAGAAACAAACCTGTCGAACAGGGGAAACCCAGGTTCTTTTACCTTTATCATCTAAACTAACAGTACCCTGAACCCTTTTAAAGGGTACCTATCGCATTCTTTCTTGTTAATTTCGCCAATATTTTTACTTTAAAATAGAATTTAAATAAATTGGATATCGCCCAAATTTCCCCCTAAATCAGATTTTTGGGCGTTTTTACGTTACTTTCGAAGCGCTTCGCGCATATAGGCAAAACTTTTTAAATTAAAGGGCCCACCTTTGCAAAACCCCATACTTCTGCCCCTTTTGAAAAATTTGGTTTCCGTGAATCAAAAAATTTTTGTAAAAACACTAAAGGTTACACCTAACTTGACAAAATAGAAAAATACTATTGCCCCCTTTTTTTGCTCTTTTGCTTATCTTACAAGCAAAACCAAAACTAAGTTTCGTGAAAGTAAATCCCAAAGGGTTTTTTGTAAGCTTTAATCACATGATTCTCTCCCCTCCATAGGTCCATTTTTCAGTGCGGGCTAAATTTCCCCTTTACGAAAACAACAATGTTGGTTTATTCTTAAAAACATTTAGTTTTTTCTCCCTGCTGCAGAATCAAATTTTTAGTTGTCTCTGGAGCCCCAACCACTGACAAAAAATAAAATGATATCATGGGAAAAAAAACAGCACAAAAATTCAAAAGATAAAAAGTTACTCCATGACGGCCCTTTTCCAAATTTTTCTAAGGTTTAACTCATTAATAAATAAGGAAAATAAAACTATACGGGACTCTCCTGTTTAACCCCACTTGTACATTTGATAAATTCCGACGTTGCACCTGATCGATTTTTGCCTTTCCCCTCTTTATCATCCCTTTTTAAATTTTATTTACAACTTCCCCCTGATTCCATTTTTTTAACAAAAAACCCACAAAATTTTCGAAAAAGGGAAATAAAAAGTTTTTTAAAAAAATCCACAAAGGCAACATAAAATTTTCTGATTCTTTAAAGTTTTTTCTGAACAGGCAACAGGGTGAATAATAAACAATTTGAAAACCTTTTTTTAAACCCGCCTGAGCCCCTTATATTTTTTTGAATTTAACCATTCATGCAATCTACTATTGATAACCGAGCTGTAAAGTTTGCAAAAAATATTGCAAAAATAAATCCCTCTATAATTTTTAACATTGTTAAATTGTTAACATCCCCTTTTTGAACAAGGGTAGAATTATAGTTCTTTTCCACTGTTAGGGAAAGCGCCAAAAACAAAGGGGAATTAAAACACTTCACTAAAAATTCAAGAGGACCGCAAAAAATTTTTTAAAAATTCCCAAATTTAAAACCCAAACAGGCCAGCAGATTTTCCATTTTTTTTTTTTTGATTGCAAGCAGCACTTTTCTCAAGAAATTGCTCTTTCGTAGGGAAATTCCCCCTCCTCATATTGTGAAATTTTGTTCTCTGTATTATTATTTTCTTCATTTTTCTCCCAAAAAACTTCAAAATGATCGAACCTTTTCTTTTACAGAGTTTTGTTTGACAATTGAAATTTCCCCTTGCAATCTTTGACGTTTCCAAAATTCCGTTGGCTCTTCACGAATAATCAATGTTCAGAAATGAGCTTTTTGGTTTTCTTTTTTCCTTTTTTTTAGATTTTTATATTCCGTCTTGCAACAAGAACGCACTCGATCTCTTTTCCAAAGTTATAAAAAAATTTTTTCCCACAAACAACATTTACGTTTGATGTTTTACAGTCCTTATCAACCAACTTTAAATCACAAAAAATACTTTTTTTTTAAAAACTGCCTTTTTTTTTTCAAAATTTCAGCTTGATCTTTCTTATCCCCTCAAATCTGCGATTGTTTCATTTACATCACTAGTATAAGACCTTCTGCGTTGCACTTTCTTTTTTAACATCGGAAGCACAGGAACGATTAAATACAAGGGCATAATCCTTGTTTCCCGAAATACTTTAAAAATAAAATTTTTTTTTGATCATTCGAGTCATTATTGTGCATTTCTTTCTTTTTGTTTGGGAATACATAATACAAGGGGCTGTGTCGGGTTCAAATCTTTTCACCCAAATGTAAGGGGTTTAATGTTTACAAAAAAAATTTAAAACCTTTCTTACAACAAAAAAAAGTCTTTACCTGATCCTGCATCAAAAATAAATTTAAAAAGACCTTCAAGGGCGCCATCGCACATTCCTTTTTAAATGTACAGTCCCAAAACAGTGCCATATCCCAAAAAAAATTTTTTTCCATAGCATTTAAAATTTTATCGTGAGAAGTTCGTTTTGCACTTCATTCTTATTATGAACAACATGAATTCAAGCCAAACAAAAAGTATTGGGAATTTTTCAGAGTTCTGGCATTCATATCACACGTAACAGTATTTCAGGGGCTTCCAAAAAAACAAGATCACAACACAATTTCCAACAGATCAATATTCGAAAACCCTTTTATAGTATAAACGGGAATTTTTAGGAGGAACTACGCAATACAATACAAATTTTTTTGTAACCCAAAAAATCCTTTTTCAAGTATAATGTCATGGAATAAGGCCTCCCAATAAAAACCCCATGCACATATGGAAGACGATTTTTTTCCGTATCAAACAAATTTTTCCCCCTGAACTTTTCTCTTGCCTTGTAAATTGACAGCTGGTTTAACGAATATTTTATATCTTGAAAATAAAACTTGATTCAAATTTTTTAACAAACGTTTCAAACCCAAAAAAAGCAAAAAAAAAGAAGAAATAAATTAAGAATGTAATTGTTAATTTTTTAAAAACCCAAAAACATCTAAGGGAAGGAAAAAACTGTTTACAATTTATTCGAGTACCCAAAAACCGGGAATACGAGTGTCCGTTAACACTTTCCCTCACAACATTCGCCCACTCCGGGTCTTTTGCAGTGTCGACCACCCAAATTTTTTTTCACTGTCCCTAACCCTTGATACGCGTCACACTGCACATCACTGTCTGATCCATTTACCGTCACACTACTCCATTGTCGTCTAATTTCACTCGCTGGGGCCCCTTGTTTTATTCCCTCCAATTCACCGCTGTACCTGTCGCCACCACGAAAAATTTTATTCTCTATAATACTTTACCATCCTTCACCACCACGTCTGGTCATTTACTAAGTGTCACCCTTTATCAACCACTCCTTTTCGTTCATCATCACTCGTCCTATCACTGACGGGTTCATTCACGCACACTGTCAACACAATTTTCTTTCATTTTCGTTGCCGTGCACATCGTCTGCTTCATTCATCGTTTTCACTGTCACCCGTTGTTAAATTTTTCGTCCCCACCAAACCTTATTATTTTTCACCTGTTTTTACCACAAACATTTTTAGTTGTATGCCACTGGCCATTTATCCCGAAATTTAAAAAAACCCCCTATTTGTTATGACCCCATATATACAACCAGTCCCCCTGTCTTCCTATTCTGCGGACAGCAATGACCCAATCATTTTGATGTAAATCCCGACACCATCTCATTATCTTTTCCATTTAAATTCAATACTGTACAAAGTTACATAATGATGTCGTCATCAACACAATGTTTTATCCTTTAAAAAAAAATTTTGTTTTATTTAAATTTACTGTCAAGTGAATTTAAACTTATTCGTACGGAAACAAGAATCACCTTTTCATTTTTTGTCAAAGGCAATCAACAGGCAATTCACAACATCAACAGTTTTATTCTTGAATTAGTTTTTAAACACATCAAAAAAATTAACTTACCCGTGCCGACACTGCCCGGAAAAAGACATCGAACACAGAATCGCCACGGATTTTTCGTTGCCGCTTGTCTTTGACAAAAGATCACGCTGTCCTCAATGCTTGTCCTCGCGACCAAAACATGCACACGGTGACAAGTTTTTTTTTTTTTACCCCTGAACTTGGCGGGAAAATCCCAGTCACGGGGCCCCCTAACCCCTATCCATATTCAATAAGGTTTTCCACCGTCGTCTAAACCAAATTTCCCCATCAATACCAGAGGTCATAAATCATTGACACTTTCTTATTTTTGATCTGGCGACTTCAAAAGGGGCCAAGCTTTTTCAAAGTCCTTACCCCCACAGAAAATCTTCACTGATGAAACGTCCCCTTCCTTTCAGCCTTTCTTGGGCCCCCAAAAACTTAGTTACCTTAAAAAAAGTGCATCGCGCCCCAACAATCGGCGAATCCTTAAAAAAAAGTGCATCGCGCAACAAACGGCGAATCCTGCTTGGTTGAGACGAAAGGACCGATCAAACGAATGCACCTGAAATTCTAATTGTCAGTGAATTCGCATAGGAGTCCCAAAACGCCACGTTTCCCTGTCTGCGAGGAATCCATGAACAATATATTATTCCTCTTTGACCTGCCCCCTAAATGTCCACTTTTTTGTTAAAATTTCATCCTCCTTATTCAGACTTCCTCATTTTTTTAGTTTATCGTTTTCTACTTGGGCCTGCACTTCCTGTTTAAACTGGGAAACCCCTCCCTGTAAGGGAAACACATGCTTTTAGGTCTTTCAAAGTCATCACCATTCTATCAAAATTTTCGGTTCAGAGTGTTTTATGTCAACTGTCTTTCAAGGAAGACATTTCATCCTTCAGGGAGGGGGTCCGGCGGAAGTGCGACGACCCCCGACAGACCTTTCCCCTGGTACTGTCGCTGCGGGGGCTCCCCCACGCCAAGTCGTGCCCCCCCTCAAACTGCCCTTTTGGGCCCGGGGGTTTAACCCACACGCCACACCGCAGAGAAGAGAGAGAGAGGAGAGAAAAGAGAGGATAGAGAAGAGAGAGAGGGGGAGAGAGAGAGAGAGAGAGAGAGAGAGAGAGAAGAGAGAAGAGAAGAGAGAGAGGGAGAGGCCTTTTTCGCCCTCTCTCTGTCTGTCTGAACTTTTCTCTCTCTCTTCTCTCTCTCTCTCTCTCCTCTCCTCCCCACAACACACACACCACACCACAAACACACAGACACAACACACACACACACCACACACACACACACCCACCCACACCACGCGCGCGCGCCCCCACACGAACACACCATACACAACACACACACCACCACACAACACACACACCACGCACACACACACAACAACACACACCACACACACACGCCAAAGTCTTCCCCCCTGTCTTCTCTTTCTCTGTCCGTCTTTCTCTCTCTCTTCTCTCCCTCCCTTTTCCTTCTCTCCTCTTCCTCTCCCTTCTTACACACACACCCCCACACACACACACACCACACCCACACACACACACACACACACACACCACACACACACAGTACGGCGACCTCCCGGAAACGCCCCACGCACGCACGCACGCACGACCCCCGCACTGTGCCGCACAACCAAAACCACAAAAAACAGACAGACACACACAACACACACACACCGCGCGCCACGCGCGCATTCACTAACCCCGCACGCACGCCGCCGCCCACGCACGCCCCACAAAAACACACAC
>CM031606.1:96962269-96991704 GCA_018398815.1 Conus ventricosus
GTGTGTGTGTGTGGTGTGTGTGTGTAGGTGTGTGTGTGTGTGTGTGTGTGTGGTTGTGTGTGTGTGTGTGTGTGTGTGTGTGTGGTGTGTGTGTGTGTGTGTGTAGTGTGTGTGTGTGTGTAGTGTGTGTGTTGTGTAGTGTGTGTGTGTTGTGTGTAGTGTGTGGTGTGTGTGTTTTGGTGTGTAGGTGTGTGTGTAGTGTGTGTGTGTAGTGTGTGGTAGTGTGTGTGTGTGTGTAGGGTGTGTGTGTGTGTGTTGTGTGTGTGTTGTGTGTGTTGTGTGTTGTGTAGTGTGTGTGTGTGTGTGGTGTGTGTGGTGTGTGTGTTGTGTGTGGAGTGTGTGGTGTGGTGTGTGTGTTGTGTGTGGTGTGTGGTGTGTGTAGGTGTGGTGTGTGTGGTTGGTGTGTGTGTTAGTGTGTCCAGTTCAGCTCAGTGGTTAGTTTATGTCTTTTCATTCCCAGATGATTTTAGACACTTATTCAAAAAAAGAGAAGAAAAAAGTCCACCTCAACTTATCATCCATGTTAATACTTTCAATCCACATCTACTAATATGTTCATTTACATAAACAAAATACCTGGTGGTACATAAAATTGTTGGTCTTTGAAAAAAAAAAGAAAAAAAAAAAAGAAATTGCAACTGTGACTGTGAAATAACATGAAATTTCAGAAAAATATGAAGACAATACTGACATTCTCGATTGACTGTTGGTTGTTGTGTCTTCACTTCGCTTTGGTACTTCGTGTAACAAAGAAGTTGCCAGTGAAGTGCTGGCATACGGCTGCACTGACCGCCGCAGTCTTGTCTCTACATTGGTGGGCAAATTCCAACCTGGTGGAACGGCATGTGTGAAGTCTGAACTCAAGCTGTGGTCATCCTGGGGGACTGTCCTGTCCTTGGTGACTCTGCTTGCGTCTGGACTGCCCTTTAAACCAACGGTCTGGCAGTCCTGTGTTTGGTCCTGCCATTTGTCCCTGCTTGGACCGTTTCTGGCTTTCAGGTTCGGTGACAGGAACTGTCTGTCTCTAACCCCGCGCTGAGGATCAGAATGCATTAGAGGTGACTAGGTCTTCCTCACCCAGCCTGGTCCTGTTTCCACCTGCATCTTCCCCCCAAAACGAAGGAGCAGACACGTCACAAAACAAACACAATGCATTGTGACCTAGTTAGTACTTTTCAGGCAAGACAACCAACATTCAAGACAATGCAAACCTATCTCTTCGAACTGAGGCAGAAAGGCTTGGGAATGGAAACGATGCTGAAGGGGAGACAATATGGATACGATAATAATGATGAAAAGAGAATAAGGACGAATAGTAGTGACGATGGTGGTTATAGAAAATGAGAAATGAAGAGGAAGAGGAGAATGAAGAAGAAGGAGGAGGAGGAAGTGGAGGGGGAGAAGGAGGAGAGAAAGGAGAAAGAGAAAATGAGTAGGATATAGATAGTGAGGGAGCTAGTAAGATAGAATAGATCTAAGAAATGCATAAGCTGCGTTTGAAAAAAAAGTATCCATGTCTTCATCACCACATAGTTTCAGACACAGTATCACATGAACTGAATTGTTTTAACTGTTCTTTTAGAGCACACACACACACCCCACACACACAACCACACACAACACAAACACACCACACACACACAACACACACACACACAACACACACACACACACACGCACGCGCGCGCGCGCACACGTACACACGCACGTACACACGCACATGACGTACGCATGCACGCACGCACGCACGCACACGCACACGCATGCACACACACACACACACACACACACACACAACACACACACACACACACACACACACACACACACACACACACACACACACACACACACACACACACCACACTTGAATTCCTCCCATCCTTGCAAGATGGGTGAATCAGCACCCATGTGGCCCCGAATTGGATGAAGAAAGTGATTGGTCGTTTATTTTCGTTGTTTTGAGCGTTGTGTATCTAGCTTGAAGAAGAATTAAGTGGTATATGGTATCCTATTTGACTCTGCTGTAAAACTGTACATTGTCCATATAGTCTACAGATCATATTGTATTCTCTCATGGGCTCTGCTGTAAAAATGTGCATCGCTTATAATTATAGTCTACAGCTCATTTAGTATCATACCACAGGCTCTGCTGTAAAACTGTATATTTTCCATATAGTCTATCGATCATATTGTATCTATCAATGGCTCTGTTGTGAAAGTGTATATTGTCCATATAGTCCAGAGATCGCATTGTATTCTATCATTGGCTCTGCTGTGAAATTGTACATTGTCCATATGGTCCACCGATTATATTGCCTTCTATCATAGACTCTGCTGTAAAACTGTATTATCCATATAGTTTACATATCATACTGCATTCTGTCATAGGCTCTGCTGTAAAACGGTATATTGTCCATGTAGTCCATAGATCATATTGTATCCTATCAGGATTATGTTCTGCTGTGAAAGTGTCTATTGTCCATAAAGTCCATAGATCATATCGCGGGCTCGTCTGTGAATTAATAATAATAATATAATAATAATAATAATAATAATAATAATAATAATAAAATAAATAATAATAATAATAATAATAATAATAAATACTTATATAGCGCCTATTCTCGGCTAGAGGCCAAGCTCTAAGCGTTTTACAATCAACATTCGTTTACACAACGGGCTGCCTACCTGGGTAGTGCCGACTGAAGAGCTGCCAGCTGGCGCTTCATTCAGTCGTTTCCCGTGTCATCCATTCAATATCGTTCAATATTGATCACTCATTTTCCATACTTCCTTCATTCTTTCCATTTCTCACGCAGGGTGCATGCTATGTGTAACGTGTCATCTATACCAACGGCCAAACTGGCCTACTCTTCCGAAAGTTGGTAATGGGATTTTACGTGTGTGCAAGATGTTATGCATGCGTTCACACACGGAACCTCGGTTTATAGTCTCATTCGAAGGACTGTATGGGAAATGGAGTCAGAACCAATGTTAACTCCGAGGGAAAAATCCCCCTGTACCGAAACGCCCCGGCGGAGGTTCGAACCCGCAACCCCAGGATCACCAAGATTACGAGTCAGGCGCTCTACCAACTGAGCTATTCCGGCCCCCATCTGAAGGGTCTATTGTCCATATAGTCCATATATCACAATCTAGTCTATCGTAGGCTCTGCCGTGAAAGTGTATAGTGTCTATACGGTCCATACCTCATATGGTATACTATCATAGCCTCTGCTGTGAAAGTTAATATTGTTCATATAGACTACAGATCATATGGTATGCTGTCATAGGATCTGCTGTGAAAGTGTATATCGTCCATATAGTATGCAGTTCATATGGTATCCTATCATAGGCTCTGCTATGAAAGTGTATACTGTCACTATAGTCTAAACATAAACTCTCCCAGGCTCTCTCCCAGTATCATCAGTAATACTATTGTTAGTATTGATCTTACCACCACTAGCATCAACATCATCATCGCCATCGCCACTAAGACTGTTCCCAAGGCAACCATGCTGTTTAAGAATCCTCTAACCCACTCTCCTTTTTTCCCCAATCTACAAAATGCGTTCCCTTATTATCACAAAAGTAGAGTAATCCTGTTTGATTTTTTTTCTTAAATATTTTGACCTTTATTGTATTCCTCAGTAATATATTTAATCATTACTCCCTTGACACCATCATCCCCCTTCTAGCTGCCTCGTTTCCATTCACCCCTACCTTGCGCTGAAATTCAAGCTAAATGACAAACCCTTTTCAAATTTTGTTCGTTTTTTTGTCAGATGTTTATACTTCTTCCGATGGTTTTGGGGGGAATTTCCCCGCCCCAGAGGGGGGACTGATGATTTCTGTTGTCTGAGCTGAAGCTTTTTTTTGCTTTCAAATGTACCTGATGGCTCAAAATACTTACAATTTTTTTTTAAAAATACGAGTCTAAGTTTGTTATTTCCCATTTCATGTGCCCCCCAAAAGAAGCTTGGGAATCCTCCTCTCGGGAAAAACCAAAAGGGAAACCAAATGGTCGAGCTTCAGGAATGGTTTACAACACTGCTACAAAATCCTGGAACGAGCACCTGGAAACACGGGACTGGTTTGTGGAACTGCATATATAGAGCGGTTATTGATGAAAAAGATTTCTGCCAAACCCCTACCTCAGTATAAAAAGTCCCCAAAAAATGCATCCAAAAACATTCGCAGAACAGTTCAAAGAAAACGAAAGATGCAAGGCATATGTGAGCAACAAAGTGATGATATCCGGGGATGTCTGCATGCGTGTATGAAAACTTTTTTTATCCTTTGAAAAAAATTTTGGACCTAATCATCAAGTCATTCCCTCTGCTCAGCATGAGGGAACAACTTTGACACTGAAAAGGAAAAGGGTTTTGGAACGCCCACAAAACACTTTAACCGGACTGTTTCGCCCTATCTGTAAAGCCAAAGCATCGCCCGGCCCCTTCAAGTGCCCCCAAACAAAGAAATGGATGAAACCCCCCCCTCTTTGAGATCCACAAAGCGACATTTTCGTCCATGGCAAAGTCCTGCTTGACTGGCAGGGCTGATGTCTCAAAGAATTTTGCACACCCTTGACTGAAAAAACGAACAAAACCATCATTTGTTTCTTCTGATGTGGTGGGGACATCCCTAAGGAGTTAAAAAGATGACCATAACCCGCTTTGTACAAATGAAAAAGGGACTCCGGGCTTGTGAAAACCACCGAGGCGTACCCAAACCTGTCTGACAGGCAAGATACTTGCCAAATTTCTGCTGAACCCTTTAAACACCTTTGAGCAAGACTTTCCCCAAAATAGCCACGCAGTTCAAAAAAGATGATCCCTAGATAGGGTTTTTTCGCTCCAAAAAAAAAGATCAGCAACAACATTCTGACTGTTCTCCACCTAGCGACCTACAAAGCCTTCAATACTGCCCCAAAAGAGGGGCCTGGGGAAGATAGGGCCCAAAATACGGATACCCCCAATTTTCACTTTTGGGGTGCGAAAATTCCATGAGGGCATGCAGGCTAACAGGAAAAGGGAAAAACCCCTTCCCCCTTTTTCCTGTTACAAAGGGCGTAAAGAAAGGCGGGTTTTGGCACCCCCTTTTCACATCATGTTTCGCAATTGACTGATTAGAAAAGGAACGAAGGCTTGACATCACATTCAGAAAAGAGGAAAGCTTCTTAACCTAAAAGGCCCCATGAAAAAATGAAAGGGTTATGACAGACATCGAAAAACTTTTTTTGTGATGACTGCGCTGTCAATGGGCTCGAACTGACATCCAATCCGATCAACCATTTTTCCATAGTCTGCCCCAACTTCAGTCTGCCATAAAACAAAGACGACAAAAAGTTTGCAAAAACGTCCCCAGGCAGCCCCTTACGAGACTCAACACACAGAAAAGTTATGGACTCGCTGGGGTGAGTACATCCCCCATTTTTGGAAGCGCACTGTCCAAACGTCCCCATGCAATGAAGTGAGTTTAAAACTTGCAAAAGCAAGTGCAACCTTTGGGGTTTTGAAATAGAAAAAGCACAGCAAGAGAAAACCCCCAAGCCAAATGTCACAGAGCATTTTGTCTGACCACGTCCCTAGATGAAATGGGGACGTGATAAACACATGCAGGAACTGATCCTTCCACACAACCTGCTATAGGGTTTTATTGAACTACAAGACATACAAATCACACTAAGGGGTCTTCCCAAGCAGACGTGCAAAAGTACCCCACCTGTGCTGTCTTAGCTTCGATGGGAGGTCTGTAGCTCCACCCCAGACCACTGCTACCCAAGAACTTTTTTTATGGGGGGTTTGCAAAAAAGTAAAACGTTTCATGAAATGCTTCAAAGTTTCTCTCAAAACAATTTTAAAATTTTTAACATCAACCCTGACACAGGGGAACAAACTGCAATGGTTCGAGCTAAGGGCCAACCACCCCAAAAACGGTGCCAAATTTATGTTAAAAAAAGGAAACTGCAGCTCAACAAAGAAGAGGAAAGGTAATCCAACCCAGCAATAAGACGGCTCTCAATTCCTTGTCCAAGCTTCACCGCACATATCGTACCCATGGGGCTTGATTACCCGTGCATCCCCAAATCACTCACCCCCTCAAACCCAAGGTAAGTGGTTCCATTGGTTCGCGGAAAACAAACCAGTTTTTATGCCTCAGGACTAAAAATATAAAATTTCATTAAAATGAAATAAAAAAGTTATAAGCACTTAACTTTTCCATTGGTTGCTCCTCGTTGGTTTGTGTAGGTTTTGCTTTATTATGTTTTTTATATTGCAGTTGGATGAAAAGCCATTTAAAAACAAGTACAGTTGCTATCCAGGAACATCGTAGCACTGCCCGGTTTTACTATCTCATCAATCAGAACACACAAGGACATTCCTGAGGTAAATGGTCAGACTGTGAGAACAATTTACCCAGTACACAGCACCCGGGGAGTGGTGTAGGGGGGTGTGGGGGGACTCCCCCTCTTCTGTAAAATGGCTGTGCAGAGCATGTTGTCTCTACGTGTTTATAATACTTTTGGGACTATGTAGTATTCGTTCAGGGGGAAAACATGTGCAGTCGAGCTCTCGGGGGGGGGGGTTTAAGCTGTTCCGCGACTGCCATTCCCTCTGAAGAAATGGTTTTTGACATTTACGTCAAAATTTGCATTTTTTTAGCAGAAAAACCCCTAGCTCAACATGAATATCAATCCATAGTCTCATTGATTTAATCTGAACTGTTTGGAATCGGGGGGTTTTTTTGTGACCCACAAGTTGTGCAAGGACAAGGAAAGAATGCAACAACCTGAAAGTGTCACTAACTGGCTGTAAATTTGTACCCACAGCCCTTCCCATGGGTGGTCGCTTGTAAAAAGGTTGAATCGTCTACAAAAACACACTACAAACCACAAGATGTTTATATATACGCGATTTGAGAAATTTCATTTTCTTTGCGTCGAACTTTAAAAATCGTTTATAAATACTTTTTGAGAGGAGAAATTTTAAAGTTATTTTTTTTCTGTTCTGTCTAAAAGTGATGGCCCGGAAAAAAGGCCCCCAGGGTTTTGTTCAATTGCTTGTTGGTGATTACACAAAATCCCGGGATCACGCACTGTAATCTGAAGGCACGGTGAAGATGGACGGATAAAAGAACACGTCCATTCAGCAGCCCGGGGCTGTCAGGGGAGGGCGGCTTCACGAAACAAATTATGAATGATAAGGGGCAGATATAGAAAATTCTATACGTTTCACAATATAAATGTCAGATGAAAAAGGGGAAACCCGCTTCTATAAAAACCAAAAGCAAAAAATGGGACAAACTTTTTTTAAAAACATTTTGCACTTTTCTGGGGTTTTTGGGGTTTGACATCGGGTGGTTCGCCAGCCTTTATGTATAGTAAACTTTTTGGTCTGACAATACTGTGGTTTTAAACATGGGGCTTTTTAAATTATGGCAGTCATAAAATAAAAAGTTGGTGGGTATATCAATATTATAAACTTGACCACGTTATTGTTTCCAGGCTACATCGGGTGAGGGATTCTGTGTAAAATTTTAAATGCAAATTATCAGGTTTTTTCCCCCGTATTGTACTGGCGGGTTTTTGTGACTTCGTTTATCTCTAGAAACCTGACAGCCTTTGTCTGTAATTGTGGTGGTCTTTCTTTTAAAATTCTTGGTGTAACTACAAGGGTTTTCTAAAAAAAAGCGATAATACTACGTGCTTTTAAAATCCCGTAAAATCGCCGACTCATGTTTGACGTGATAATGATATCACGACAGTGCATTTCACCCTGGTAGTGTTTTATAGAGGACTTCCAGACACTAGTGATGAGTCATTCTGTAAACTCCCACTTCCTGGCTTTCTGGTTTAAAAGGGTCAGTGTGTGGTGGACATCAACGTTGTAATGAATACTTGACTGCGGGATCACTTGATGAGAGCCACTGCCCAAAAACAGCACACAACTTATCCCAAGAATAAACGGTTACACATGAACTTAGAGGCACTGGCTCCTTCATCGGCAAAAACAAGGGAGGCCATGCCCAAAGACAGTCATTACCGTTGCCAGCGGAGTGGCTGTACTGTCTCCCGTCACACGCTGTAATGGTTTGTCTGCGTTTTTATGGAAAAGACAAAAAGACTGTGAGAGGGGCCTGCCCTGGTTCTATCAGTCCCGAGATTCCACAGGTGCGTGCATGGAGATCTCTGTGTGAGGCGGGGGGCGTGTCCACACGGGATGATGAACTGATGTGTGACTGATGACCTTTCCCTAAAGGCTGTCTGTGTAAGGTCATTCTTTCTGAGCCCCAAAACATTTCGCCTGACCTTTTTTCCGAACTTCTTTATTTAGATGCCACAGGCAAGGAATGTCTTTAAAACAGTTTTGAGGAAAAATTTTTTTTTAGTTTTATTGATTTTATTGACTGTTTCCTTTCTAATATTCAAGTAAAATCTTGCTAATTAAAAATTTATTGACCTTTCCAGAACGATTGAAGACTCTTCATTTGGACTTTCTGAAATTATCAAATTGAGAACCCTGGTCTTGAAAACAATCCATTTTCTCAGTTTACAGAACAGGGGGGGTGCACGTAGCCCAATCTGAACGACTGGTCTTAAAAAAACATTCTAATAGTAACGCTTATTGTCTAATACGACCTCGGGCAAAATGGGTCAATGCTCTCTTTCTTCTGTACAAACTATTAAGTCCGGGGGCTTTAAAAATGCCCCACGACGGGCTAAAGTCGTATACGATGGAATCCATTGAAAGTTTTCCCGGGGGAAACCCTTTAAAAGGGGCAATTCTTTTAAAGAATTGTTTTTTTTTCAACTACGATTTTGCTTGAGAATCTGTTTCGTCACGTTAAACAAAAACTAAATGCGAACCCCTCCACCACCCTTTCCCGGCTGTAACGCTGTTACCACTGATTTACAAAGAACGCCTTTGTTAACTGGTCTCTCACCATGGGGGGGGAAAATTCAGCTTGTTCTTAGCCCCTTTTGCAGTGGGAGAACTTTTGGAGGAGCTTTAGGCAGCCATGGGGCTTTGCGTTTGGGGAAAATATGTAGGGAAGTCAGGGGGTATAACGTTGTACCCGAAAAAATATTGCAGGACTTTATTTGCAAAGAGAAAGGGGGAGGGGTCAATAGTTTTCTCTGCAAATAAGTGGTTTTCTATGGCTGGGTCCAGTGAAGTGTTGCTTTCGTCCCATTTTTGATCATTTTGAATCATGTTATTCTCCTTTGCTGCCCCAGTGAATCGAGAGACCACAAAAATTTTTACACTACTGGTCTCTGTGCAGCCTGGATAGGGGGGAACTGGTGTCATGTACCGTTTCTTCCTGGTTTGTCCCAGGGGGACAGACAGGGGGGCTTGTCGCGGGCTCCTTACTCGTTTTAATAAATCCCAGCTTTTTCAAATGGTTTACAGAGTTGTAATCATCAATTTTCACTTGTACTTTCATTTGGGTTTTTTGTTGTTATTACAAACGAATACCGAATACGATAAAACTCATCTTTAAAGGGGCACTTTTTTTTTCAGGTCACTGTGACAAAGATTGCTGTCCAAACCCTTTTTGTTGGCGACATGTGTTGGTGAGATTTTTACTTCAGCGGTGCACCGTTGTGGACGGGACCCCGGGGGGCCAGGTTGGGTTTTGTGTTACCTTTTTTATTGCCCTCTGCCCTTTCTCTTCGGGCCTGGGGTTTGCGAACAACGGGGACAAGTGCAAGAAAAAAAAGTGTTGAAAATTTAAAAAATCACGATTCCCTTTCCACCAAAACATCAAAAAATAAAGCAACACAAAAGCGTCTCGTAAATAAAAAATAGGGGATCAAGATAACATCTTCAGTAATGTTAACCCAGTCCCATAGTGGAATATCGCTGTAGTTTGTTTTTGCTACAATACTGGTTATACAAACTTAAAATATTCTCTAACTACACCCTTATGGAGACCCCAAAAACAAAGAAAAAAACCCTGCTGTGTTCCCCGCACCTATCAACCATATGGTCAGACACACAGAAAAAACAAAAAACGTCTTTGTACACACAGCGCATACAAAAGACAACAAAACAAAGCAGGGAATCAGTCTACCCATCGCGCGCACAAAGTGAAAAGAATACACAGACACAACAAAAAACTTAAAGAAAAAAAGAGATCGCCGTATACATGAGAAAACTTCACACGTAAAGGAATATTAACACACCTCGTCACTTCAAAACCCACACAACACCACACACACACAACAACACACACACACACAACCACACCACACACACACACACCACCAACACACACACACACCACACACACCACACACACACCACGCAAATCCCCCCCCCCCCAAAACCCCACACAAACACACACACACAACACACACCACACACACCACGCACGCACGCAAGCACGCACGCACGCACGACACATGACAAAAAAGCAGGAGCACACCACGATACGTAAATTTTGCGGGAAGGTCTTAAATTTTCTTCCATGACCTTGGGCCCTTCCCTGTTTTGCACCGCAAGAATCAGATCAGTAGCATGTTTAAAACAACATTTGTAACATAATGTGCTGTGATTCGGGGTGCATATGTTTCACCGACCACAAGGGGCGAAATGGCGCCAGACTCGACTAAAGGGGGCCTCACTAAACCCAATTCAAGGTTTCGTGGGACGGCTCGGGAATATGATGTGACCTTAATCCAGTTTGCGCTCGGGTTGAGGAGTACGTGACGCTGTTCGTTTTTCGTTTGCATGGTCTGACTGTTTTTTTTCCCTTCCCGGGGGGGAAGACCTAAGGCGAAACGCGTCATGAAAATATTATAACTTTCGTTTTGGTGGGCGGCGAAAACATTTTTGTTCAATTTTTCTTTGAAAGATAAAAGGATGGAGAAAAAACCTGAAAAAATGGAGGGAAAGCCTGCACATTACAGACATTGGGGGTTTCCCTGGCAAGTAAGGTCTGGTGTTTGCACTTCCGCTGATCCGAAGCTTCTCTGGTTTACTGATATTTTTTGCTAACGAAAAAAAAAAATTTTAAAAAATTTTCACGTTTACCGATTTTAGACGGGATTTGTTTACTCTAAACAAACAATGGGCCACAACATTTAGTTTTCTGCTATTTTTAATGGTTTAAATTTCCTGATAAAACCCCAAAAACTTGTGACAACTGGGCATTCACAGAAAAATCCCCAAAAGACATGAGGCTTTTTGTTGTTTTTTTTTACCTGCACTTTACTGAGAAAAATTTTTTTGGGGGTAAATACTATATGAGATTTTCCTGTGAAGAACTTTTAATCTTGTTTCTCTACTAATTTCCTTTGCTCGCCCACGTGGTTTTTCAAATCAAATGCCAAAATTTGTCGTAAAAATGAGACCCAAGGAGTTACGTTTTTTTACCGCCACAAAATTTCTTAAAATCACTATGTTTCGTTTCCCGACCTGTTGGCACATTTGATCTCCTTTTTTTTCTTTCTCCCCTTTTCTGATCCATTGAAACCGTGTCTTTGGAAAAATTTTGATTCTAATGTTTTTCTAATACTGTGTTTGCTCGGTTTTTTTTTCCTGTCAGGTTTTTAAATTCTTATATGGTAAGTACCCCATTTTCTCCAGGATGAATGACCTGTTTAATAGTTTCAGTTCCTTCCATTGCCAAAATTGAAAAACAACGTTTTGTTTTGGGAGTGAGTTGAAATATTTAAGGCAGCTGCCCATAAAGTTTTACAAATATTATTTCTAGCGCGTTTGAGTTTTACTCTCTAAATAGGTAAAAAAAAGCCTCTTTCCAAAATTAAATTTTTTTTGTCCCGTCCCTTTAAAATTTTTGCGTTTACAGTTAATGTACAAATTCTTAGTTTTTTCCCGCTTTTTCCAAAAGCTTTCTTTTTTACAGAACAAGTAGGAAGAAAAAAAAAGGGCATGGATGACAAAAAAAACCTTCAAGTCCATGACAGATTAACTCAAAAAAATATAAGAGATTAGTGAAGGCTTCACAGCAGTCTTCTTCAAGTTCAACATGCAATGGTGCAAAAAAAGAAAACCCCCCTCAATAACCCGAAAACCCCCCAAGGAATGAAGCTGTAAAAGAAGATTTGCGGATTGCTTCAGGCTTTGGGGAGCACCCCGTAAGTAGGAATTGAAGAAGTGCCCCAAAGCAAGCCCAGTTTTATTGGGGGAACCGGTTAATGTGAAAACCCTTTTTGGGGTTTTAGGTTTTTCACCAAAAAAGGTTTAAAATGCTGACATTGTTTATGTCCGGTTAGCATTTGACATTTAAAATCAGCCTTCTAATAGTTTGAAGACAGAGTATACAAATTGTATTCGGGGTTTTTGTTTTTTGGTGTTTTTTTTTTCCTTCATTTTTTTGACCTTTTATGGCGACCCCCACGCCCCAACCCGTTTTATCCAGCCCCAGTCTCGGCACTGCAGTTCACAGGCAACAGCCAATCTCGTATAGGCAACCCACCGGGAAAAAAACACTGCACTTCTGCTATGTCTTTGGGTGTTTCAGTGGCGCTTGTTATGCATCATCATTCTTCTCTTTCCCCTGAGGCGTAGAGGAGGATTTAAGACACCTCGAAGCCGGCCCGCATCCGGCCCTGTCCTCTGCCTGTCGCATCAGGTGGGGCCATCCCCGGTCCATTTTTTGATGTTGCCCTCGATTTGGTTTTTCGTCCCCTTCGTCTGCCGCCTTCCAGCGTGCCCCGGGACTGTTTTTGGGGAGTGAATTTTGGGGGTATGACATCCCAAACCCCAAAAGCTTCCCCTTCTTGATGTTGCCCAAAAGGGGTTCTTGGGGGGGCCGCAAGTGTGTTATTTGGCTTCCCCCAAGGTCGTTTGTTTCGGGCTTGCCAAGAGATCCCCCAGCAAGCGCCTGAAGCTTTAGTTTCAAACGTTGGGTTTCTTGGTGGTCTTGCGTCATGGTCCGCTTTTGCAGCCAAACAGCAGGGTGGACAGCACCAGGGGCTTGTACAGCTCATCTTTTTAGGAAAGCGATCTCCCTGCTCTTCCCGATCTTGTTTACTTTGCCATTGCTGCTGTTTTCGATCGTAGTTGGGGCTTTATTTCTTTGTAGAGCGACCGTCTTTGGTGAAGTGGCGCCAAGGGATTTTAAACGCCCCCTTCTTTAAGTGTTGCCCTTATGTAGATTTCGCATGGGGGTTGGGGTTTTGCTGTTGACCCGGGTTTTTCTTTTTTCTGTGCTCACTTCCTTCCATAGCACCTGCCCTTTCTTTCCCGTCTCTTTGTCAGGGGGCTTGTAGTTCTTTGTTGCTGCCTCCCCAGGTCTGTTCTGGAACCCCAGATTTTGATGGTTCTTCCTCCGATGGAACAGTGGGTGGAAGTCATGTAGGGTTTCCGCATGTGTTTTCCCGGAAAAGATTGAACAGTACGGGGATAGAGGCAGCCTTGCGGCTCCAACTGTGGGCTTGAAAATAGTCCCCACTGGTTGTTGAGGGGGACTTTCGCTGCTGGCGGTGTTTTTACAGCGCCCGGATGGTTTTGGAAGACCCTCCTCTATGCCAAACTTTTTGGAACCTGCCACAGACCCCTTTTGCCACACCCGTCAAACCTTTCCTAAAGTCAATGAAGTTTTGGGGAAAGGTCTCTTGTGTTGTAGATGTTTCTCCTCATTAAAAAGGGGAAACAGCAAAATGCCTTCACCACACTGAAAAACCTCACCAAAAAGCAGCAAAAAAGATGTCATCTCGAGGATACCTCAGGCGAGCTGCTGCAGAAAGCTCCGCTGTTTGAAAGAGGACCAGTACTGCCCGAATTTACAACTACCCCCAACAGCCTGACCGTCGTTTGAGGGGGATCAAACCATCAAGGGAACCTCACCAACCAGTGATGAGGAAGGTGGGGAAAACCATCGGCGCCTTCGGCAGGGGAAAACACCTGGGAGAAATTTTCCAGAGAGCTGCTCAAACATGGGGAAGGGAATTTTGGGCACTCTAGTAACAACGATTTGTCAGAAGATCTGGGGGGAAAAAAAACATGGCCCCAGAATGGACCAATTCATCCCCCCCTGCCCAAAAAGGGAAAACTACGCCAATGCCGAACTCAAAAAATAAGTTCATAGCCACACCAGTAAAAACCTGCTCAGGGTCATCTTGAATCGACTGAAGAAAAGGGGGGAAGAACACCCGGGGAAAACAAAATGGATTCGGGGCAAAGCAAGTAAAACGATCTTGTAGTAGACCCCCCTAAGCAGGACATCGCCCCACCAAGCCCCTAAGGGCAACAAAGCTTTGTTGCAGGCCCGCACAAACGAAATCTCTTCCCAGGGTGCCAAACCATCGCCTAACAACGTACCCCTAAACTGCCCCGGGGCCTGACACAGAGTCACCAAAGGGGAGTGATGGAACTGGAAGGTCACCCGGGCAGCACGGCATTTAAGGGGGCCAAGAATGAGGTTATTTCACGGTAAATCGTGGGATGAGGGTAGGGGGTGAAGATGTGCTTGGGGGTTTAGGGACAAACCCGAGATTAGAAGACAGGCTGTACTCATGCTTCCTTTCTAATGTAACCCGGCACGCCAGACCCGAGAGATACAGACATCAATGTTTTCTGGAGATTGAGTAGTGCATTCAGGATTAGCCTTAGGTGGATGAGCTTTATCGTGAGTTTTTAGCTCAAATACACTCAAATAGGGGAAGGAGCCAGTCAAAAAACGGAAAACCCCCAAAAAAATGCCCTTTTTGCCACACCTATTCTGGGGTTGCAACAGGGGATTTTATCTTTTTAATTACCCCCAAAAAAAATGTCCTAAATGATCCAATAGGTACCCCCCATTCCACCATATGTACTGTATAAGAAGTGAAGGGTAATGTATCAAAATACCCCCTTTAAACCCCCCTTCCCCCTTTACCGAGAGAAGAACCCCCACAACAAACCCCACAGACGCGGGGCACAAACAAAAGGCTTTATTTGCATTCACACACGCTCCACAACAGAATGGCAGATGAAAACCAAGATCTTCACACCAACACCACACACCAAAAACACGCGTTTTCCCCACACGCAAAAAAAAGAAAAAACAAAAAAACAGAATCCCAAATATACTGAAACACCAAGCTGACCTCATTACATGGCCCCCTTTTGCATACTGGGACGCTATCTGCGCATCACATGCAAGACCCCCTTTCCCCCAAAAGGCACACACACACACCTCAGCCCACTGAAGGCAATACCGAAGGAACAAGGGTGAAGAAACTACTCACTGGGAATCCGTGTAACACCCCCGATTGCCCCCCCCCCCATATCCCCCCGGGGGGCGCTTGGGGGATACTGATCGTCCCCTGTGGAGGCATTCCAGAAGCCCCCCCCCCCCCCCCCCCCCCCCCCCCCCCCCCCCCCCCCCCTTGACAATTACTGTCATCCCAGAATGCCCCCCCCCCCAACTTGGGTCAGTTCTCTCTATCTCTCTCTCTCTCTCCTCTCTCTCTCTCCTCCCTCTCTCTCTCTCCCCCCTCTCTCTCTTCTCTCTCTCCTCCCTCTCTATATTGTCTGTCCCTTGTCTGTCGTCTCTCTCCCCTCTCTCTCTCTTTCCTCTCAATTTTTAAAGAGAGAGAGAAGGGGAGTGTGTGTTGTGTGGTGTGTGGTGTGTGTGTGTGTGTGTGTGTGGTGTGTGTGTGTGTTGGGGGTGTGTGTGGTGTGTGGTGTGTGTGTTGTGTGTGCGCGGTTCTGAGCGTTTGCGTGCGTGTATTGTCTGAGTATAGTCTCTGTTAAGTGGTGCTTCGCTCTGTAATAATGTGTAAGCGAAAAATGACGTCATTTAATTGTAGTTCGAAGTGTCCCCTGTTTTTTCACTCTCTCTCTCTCTCTCTCTTTCTTTTCTCTCTCTCTCTCTCTCTCTCTCTCTCTCTCTCTCTCTCTCTCTCTCCTCTCTGATAAGACAGACTTGTAAGAAATAGTTTCCCAGACTGTTACACTATACTTTTGAGGGCCCGATCCGGGGGGACACGGATCAACTTTGTTCATGAGGCCCCATGATTTGATTATTCTACGTATGAACCATTAATTATTTGTGCTACAATTTTTGGGGTAGAAGGTTGCTATTCCATTTTTAGCAGTTTTTTTTTAGATTGTCGGGTTCACTGATTGATTTTTAGCCAATTAAAAAAAAAAGGCATGTTTTCCTTCCAAAGGGGAGCCCTTTTGGAAAAGCGAAAAATGGATAAAAAAAAAGCTGAAATTGGATAAAAAAATTTTGTATATGAAACTTTTGGTTAACTGAATAATTTTCCTGATTAGACCAAAAATTTAGTATAAAATAATCACAATCAGGATCATTTGTCCCCTAATTCGTTTACAAATCTTGTGGTGGCCATTTGGGTTTTACGCAATAATCAAAAAGCCCCAAAATTTACGAAGTGGCCTCCAACGGTTGGATTCGCACCCCAAAATATGTTGACAACAACAAAAAAAACGTAATAATAATACAAAAAAAGGTACCCCCTTAAAACACTGGCTAACAAGCAGGTGTGATATTTTGGGGTTTTTGAACTTGTTTACCGCGTCACGTTTCTATGTTCCCTTTATTGCATTATCCAGTTGCTAATTTTTAAAAAAAACAAAAAGTCTCCATTTAAAAAGTTTATACTTGCCATGACAAGTCACCCGGAAAACCCTTTCCCCTTCTCTCTTCTCTCTTCTCTCTCCTCTCTTCTTCTTCTCCCTTTTCCTCTCTCTCTCTCCTCTCTCTCTCTCCCTTTTTGTCTGTCTGGTCTGTCTCATTTCTGTCTTGCTCTCGACTGTTTTCGCTCCCTCGCCTGTATTTGTCTGTCTGTCTGCTCTTTGTCTGTCGTATCGCTTTCTCTGTCTTGTCTTGTCTGTCTCTCTTGTTCTCTCTGTCTGTTGTTGTCTCCCCTTCTTCTATTGTCTGTCTCACTCTTTTTCTTCTGTTCGCTCCTCGCTGTCTCGCTCTGCCCGTCTTCTTCGTTTGTCTGTCTGTCTGTATCGCCTTTCTGTCTCCTCTCTTTCGCTGTCTGTTCACACTGTTTTCTGTCTCCTTTTCTGTTGTCTCTATTCTTTGTTGTTGTCTGCTGTCTGTCGTTGTCGTCTCGCTGGTGTCTATCTCACGATTTGTCTCCCGTAGTCTTTTTGTCTGCTCTCTGTCTATATGTCTGTCTTCTGCTGTCTCGATGTCTTTCTATCTGGCCCTTTGTCTGCCCCTTGTTCGCTCTCCTCTGTTTGTCTCATCACACACACAAAGCATGCACACATTTCCCCTCCACACTTGGACACACGCACGCTCACAAACAACCATAAAGGAAAGGGCCCCCCTTTCACGCAGCATCGCGCACGCCGTAAGTTATGTCATATTGAAAGAGAGAGGGAGAGAGAGAGAGGAGAAGAGAGGAGAGAGAGAACAGAGAGACAGAGGGAGAGAGAGAGACAGAGAGAGAGAGAGAGGGGGGGGGAGACAAGAAGAGAAGAGAGAGAGAGAAGAGGAGGAGGAGAGAAAGGAAGAGGAGAGAGGAGAGAGAGAAATTGGGATGGGGGGCATTCTGGGATGAAAAAAATTTTTGTCCTCATGGGGCAAATAATATGGGGGGGGAAAATTTTGATTGCCCCCAGGGGGGGGCGGTCAGCATACCCAAAATGTCCCCCCGGGGGACATTTAGCATACCAACATTTCCCCGGGGGACATTTTCATACCCAACAGCCCCCGGGGGGGCATTTTAGCATACCCCAAAAGCCCCCGGGGGGCATTTAGCATACCCAAATTCCCCCGGGGGACATTTTGCATACCCAAAATTCCCCCCGGGGGGCATTTTAGCATACCAAAATGTCCCCGGGGGGCATTCGCATACCCAACTTTTCCCCCGGGGGGCATTTTTGCATACCCAACATGTCCCCCGGGGGGGTTCAGCTAAAACCCAACAGTCCCCCGGGGGGCATTCTGCAACCCAAATGTCCCCCCGGGGACATTCAGCACCCAAATTCCCCCGGGGGGAAAATTTAGCAACCCAAAATTCCCCCCGGGGGGGATTTGGGATACTGAAACTCCCCAGGGGGGCATTCTGGGGGTGGGAGGCAATTGGGGTGTTACACTGGGCTAAAAAAATAAAAGGTTTAAAATTCCCTCGAACCCGAATGCCCCCGCGATTTTAGCGCAACCCTCCTTCTCCCAAGCTGTATTCCTTAAATTTCCCCTTTTTATATGGTGTCCCAATATCCCCACACCCAACACAACGCCCAAAAAACATTCACACTAAATTTGGTTTAATGACCCCAAAACCCAGTCTTGTCTTTCAGTACTCACTTTAAAGTCCCTGCGGACACTTGACACACGCAGAAAAACCCCCCCCCCCCCAAAAAAAAAAAAAAAAAAAAAAAAAAAAAAAAACGGGAATCAGTAAGTGCTTTCCCGCAAAACGTGAGTGTTTTTTTCTCTTCATGTTTTTTTTTCAAAAGCTTTCGCCTTTTATTTTGACACAAAAAAGGTGCGAATAAGAGCAGCTCTCACGAGTACTAATCTGGACAAAGGTGTACAAGGGGGGCAGTCGCAAGAAGGGGTGACGGGGTGAAGATAAAGACGACGTGACGCCCTTTTGGGTGTCAGTGGGATAGTGACTTCAGCATCGGCGAATGAGCGTACATCTTTTCCCCAAAAGGGAAAAACAACTTCCACAACCCCCCAAAAATGCTCAGCCGATCCATGAAGTAAACCTCTGCTACTTTTTAGGCACCAGCCTCCCCTTTCAGAGCTGTGGCTTGTTTCTGCAAGCAACAAGGGTTCCAACGGCAAAATCGACGACCGAAGGGGCTCAGACGCGCGGGGAAAACGCGACGATGCAGGGGCGTTGTCAAAAGGCGGTGGTTCTGATTTGGAGGACACGCGGGGGCAGCGGGAATAGGACTTGGGTCTCGAACCCCAAGCGCGATTCACTCGCAGAAGAGGGCTGGCTTGGCTGGTTGTCGGGTCAATACTGGCATGCACCGCCCCTCGCACACGGCACGGGGAGAATGGGGACACACAACGGTCCCCGGGCCCGAGGTAGGACAACCAGTTTTTTAAGGCACCAGGGTCAAATCACTGGGGGAATGGGAAAATTTTCACTATTCCCACTAACCATATCTTTTAATCACACTCACAGTTAGTATGGTTCCATTTTTTCGTAAAAGAGCCCCTTATCCACAGCCAAAAAACAACAAGTTTTTTTTTTTCAAAATGAAAAACTTTACTTCTTTTAAAATTACTACTCAAAGTTCAACACGCTGAGAGGGATCTTTCTTCAGGTATAAACTTCGCGTTAGGAGGGCGAACCACATAAACCTTTTTCTAATGAGCGTAGTATAACCAAAAATTTCCACAAAGACCTTCACAATGAGCGAAAGTATAAATTTTTGTATCATTACCCTTTTCTCTTCGTTTTTAACAAAGGTTCTGATATTTCCAAAAAATAACATAAGTTTTAACTTTTTATAAATCACTACCCCCAAGAGAAAAAAGTTTTTGTTCATTTTTTTTCCTTCTTTTTTATCAAAAAACATTTCCCCTTACAATTCCATCAGAGAAAAGGGAAACCTTTATTCAAGCCCCTTTCACCCACCCCCGAGTTTTTGGGGAAAAAATGGCCCAAAAGAGCCTTTTCCCGCGGCGGAAAGAGAGAGAGAGAATCACCGGGAGACAACAGAGAAAGAGAGACAGAGAGAGGGCAGAAGACAGCAGAGAGGGGGGGCAGACGACAACCACACACACACACACACCCTTTCCCCTCTCTCAATTAAATGACTAAAACCGCACATTCTTTTGATAATTTTCACCCACAAATTTGTAACGGGGCTGAAATCTTCACTTATTTACGGCTGCGGCAGTTTGACCTAGCCTGTCTGTTTTAAACGAAGCACACCGTTGGGGTTCACCACATTTGGAAAAGTCTAGATTGCCATCGATCGAGGCTGTCGCGTGGCACGACCCCGGGGCCCTCATTGTTTGAGCCACCATTAAAAGGCTGGGTTTTTTCGCGGCGCTCTGTTGTGGGCCATGTGTTTTTTTTTTGTTTATTTTAAAAGGCTAAAAGTTCGAAAAACAGGTTTGTTTTTTCGAGGCCATAAGTTTTTTTTAAATGCTGTTAGATATTTGTTGAAAGAATTAGTTTTGGGTTTGTCATGAAGCAAGCCAATATTTACTGTCGCCCGCACAGCGTTTATTTCTTAAAAGGGGAAAGGGAAACACGGTGATTCGTGATTGATTGATTGTTAACTACAGATTCAGTGTTTATGGGCAAGATGATTTGTGTTATTAAGATGTGGCTATACTTTTCTATTCTAACCAGTTCATCTGCCTTAAAGTGTGCCTTAGGCAACTGAATGGCGATTTTGAATGTTCTGGGACAAACAACTAGGATAGGGTTAGGCAGAACCTTAGTAATCTACCCGTATGGAGAGGAAGTAGTGTGTGGTTAGCACTATTTCATATAAAAGCTTCAAATATACAATGACGGTGTACTACAACCTACAAAACTATGTGTAACTGATAGGCTGACACAGCGAGGGACCGCGACATTGTTACACAGCGCACGGCAAGCGACCAAAAATCAATTAAAGCGTGAGACTGGGCTTGCCAGGTGAGGGGTGGGGGTGGGGGGGTGTATTCATTTCAGGTTGACAGCGCGCCAGGCTGTGGTGTCGTTCGCGCGGGTTGTATTGTCATTGAAGGTGTGTGGTGTGTAGTGAGGAAGATATTTACCGGGTTTTGTGCAGGTTGGTTTGGTTTTGTTTATATAATATTTTGATAATGGCAGACAGAACAAAAGACAGTGGGAGATTTCTAAGCTTGACAATCTTGACGAGGGCCTGTTGAGTACCATGCAAACAATTTTTAGTGCTTTTGGATGAGTTGGGAGCGGCTAGGCCTTCAATATTCCGCAAAAATAAGAGAGTTGCTCGTTTGTTGAATCCATATGCTAAAAGGTTTTCTACAGTTGTCTTTCTTTCAGAGAGAGTTCTACTTCTATGAGGAAGGATTTGTATTTAATGTTTTCAACAGTGAGGAGATTAGACAATTTATTGGGACTACTCCTGTACAAGAGCCAATACACTCCAAACCCACCCTTCAAAGTCCGCAGTGTGAGAGAGAACCAGCGCTCCACCTTAGAGCGGCCAAGGGACAGTAGCAAGCGTTTTCCAGCGCTCCACCCTAGAGCGGCCAAGGTCCAGTAGCAAGCCGTTTCTTCAGCGCTCTACCTAGAGCCAGTTCAAGGTCACAGTGGCAAGCCGTTTCTTCATCGCTCTACCCTAGAGCGGTTCAAAGGTCGCAGTGGCAAGCCGTTGCTTCAACGCTTCACCGCTTCACCTAGAGCAGTCACAGGTTATCAGCAGTGTGATCAGACTTTTTTGTGCACGTGGTGGCTGTTTGAACTCGCAACCAAAAACGCAAGCACTGTCTTGCACATAAAGTGGTGTTCACATGACAATAATAAGCTCTGTGTACACACACACACTCCCACCCCACCCACGCACGCCAACCCCACCACGCATGCACACCCCCACCCCACGCATGCAGCCCCCCCCACCCCCCCCCCCCCCACCCCCCCCCCCCCCCCCCCCCCCTCCCCCCCCACCCCACGCACGCACAAACCCTACCCCACGCATGCTCATCAATTATCCCCAAGTTCGTTAACTTAAGTCCATTCTCAAGTCATTCACAAGTTCATCTTAAGTCCATTCACCTGTTCTTACTTAAGTTCTATACGTTTTCACCAGGTTTTACTTCAGTTCATTTCTCAGTCATTTACAGTATATAAAGTCATATTTACAAGTCATCCGCAAGTCATTCACAGTTCTGTAGGCAGTTCTTAGGCAAGTTTTTAATCAGTTGTTCTAAGTTAACCTAGATCTAGTTTTTTCTTAAATAGCAGATGCATAATATAGTTACACATCAGTCCTCACACAACGCGTCATCGTTGAGGATGTCTTGCTCAGCGTTCTCTGCATAACATCTTAAGGAAGTTTTTACACCCGAACCGAAGCAACCAATTGATTTCATTCTGGTCTATGGAAATGTTTTTATAGACTCCAGGTCTATATTTATTGGAAACCATCATTCTATATACGCCATGATTTATTTTTTATTTAAAAAATTTAAAATTAAGTTCTTAAAATATTATCACATTTCAAATGGATCAAATAATGCTTTGTTATTGGCGGTTTGGCGTGCTGGTGTCTTTGTCTGCATTAGTGGATCAGATTTTTTTGATAGCTTTGTTTCTGTTGCCATCGGTTATATATTTTATAGCCGCAATAATGCCCCCAACGTCAGATTGGCGCAAAAATGGCAACAGTTTAAGGTTCTATATGCATGAAGTTTGGGGCTGTAGGTCTTGTATCGCATGGAGTTTTTATAGCCGCGCAAAAATTGAAACCACACTTGATCTGGCGTGGCGTCGTTATGTTTTCATGATGAGTTCATATTCTGTAACTTAATTTTTTTTGTCTTTCACTCTGCTAATTTTTTTCCTGCTTTTAACACGCCCAGGATGAGGATTCTTTTCACTGGTCCACCTGGTTCAGTGTTTTTTGTACTGAGTTTCTGGCCTTTGGTTACTTTACCCTGATTGGTTTGATGATTTTCCAGCTCGTTCATTTTGAAGGGAAACAACAATTATATGATTAAAGTAATTAATCCATGATTAATGGCGATAACACCTGATCCCTTGTAGTATAGCATCACATCTAGAGACTCTAATGTCTTTGTTAAAATGGATCTTGCGTTAAATAATACGTAAGATCTTGTTCAGAATCAATGGGAGCACAATCTACTGAACTAAGTTAGTTGTAAAACTAAGAGCCGTTTCCCCACACTTTTTACCATTCTCGGACCCCAGTGCGCTTCATACACTGATATGATACTTTAAAAATGTCTTGCGGCGACATCTGTTGAATGGTTCAATTGCTGAATTCAGTTCCGAGGAACTTGTTTTGTTTTTCCACATGCTGCCAAAGATACAGCCTCTCCTTTTTGGGGGCATAATAGCTTGGTCCTCAACTTGGGGTATTCATAAGTTCAGGAGGTTTAGGCTTGCCTTGTAGCTGTAGGAGATCATCACTGTTCATGTTTTTTTAATAATTATAATTATTTTATTTTCTACAAATGAGCACCGAAAAAACTGTTGCTAACTTGTATACCATTCTGGGTTATTGGCGTCTAGTTTAGGATACTCAAGCTTGGTAAAGCTTGTTAAGAATTAAACAGCAGATCTTGGCAAAACTAGACTTTGAGGATTTCAGCAAAGTGATTGCTATCATGCAGCTTCGGTTGCCACGATAGATTTTCTAGTTCCGCTGGCCACCTTCCAGACAATATAACTATGTAAAGACAAACATTACATTTATAAAAATGCTTCACTCGCAATAATGGAGAGGCGGCGCTGTGGGGAATGCGTTGCTTTTAGCGGAAAGTAATTTCGCATTAGTAAAACTGCGGGGATGACGGCGAGAGAAAAAGACATAACAAAGCTTATGGAAGGGCGCAACTCGCAGCTGCACAAGAGCCTATGAAAAGCAGAGCCTTGAGCAGTTAGATTTATTAATGACACACAATGAAAATAAAACAGGGGCATGCAGCTTACACATTTAAAAATGTTGATCAAGCAATAAAAGAATATTATTAGTAACAGTCAACCAGTCCAGACATTGCCCCACAAAATTCAGTGACACTTTTATTCAACATCATGAAAACAAAAGATGCAAGAAATCGCGTTTATTGTCTATTGTTGACGTTGTGTATTGTTGCAACATTAATATTGGGTTGAGTAAAAAAGAACAAATCTATTATTTCACCAAAAGGATATTGGACGAGGAATCAGGGCCATCAAAAAGTAGCCAAGCAGCTGGAGTCAGTGAACAAACAGCAAAAGAATGGTTATCTTAAACAGCGATTTGGCAATTTTATTACCAGCGCCTAGACGAATACAGAGACCCACACTTTGTCAATACAACTCCAAAACGACACCCATCAAATGGAGATCTTTTATATTTACCCTCTGATAGGATTAGACCGAAAAAGATTTAAGTACGCATCACAGTCATTGGACTTGGCATCAAGATATAAGATGCAGATCCAATAACACAAAGAGTGCTTCTGCTGTTGCTGTTGCCATACAAACTGATATACCAACGAGGCCCATAAACTTACCTCGCATGATTCAAGTCCCCGATGATGGAAACAGAATTTAAAGGCAAGTGAATGCAATTATTGTTAAAACTCAGGAGTTACTATTTAGAAGAGGCACATTCGGGAGTCACAGATCACCGGCTTTAGTTGAAAACTTTAACAAAAACGTTAGCCGAAAAGACTTTTCTCCTACCAGTATCACAGAGAGCTGATTGACATTCTCGCAACCACAGAATGGGTTAGAAGACTGCCTCAGTTTTGGCGCAACGAAAAATGAAGAATTTAAGGGCTAAAACAGTAAAGCAATCAAAAGAAAAAACATAAATGTTGTTGAAGGAGAGTCTTCATCCGGCAAACTATTACGTTTGGATTTGAAAGTAAGTACTTGATTTACCGGGGGGGAAGCTGAAGGGGCACTTCGCATTAGGGCAACGATCCATTTTGGAGTGTTGACCCCTATGAAATAAAAGAATTGTAAAATGCATCCGCCGTGTATTATTTCACAGGAACTGACACAACAAAAAACAACAGCTCCTCATAGATCTTTTGTTTGAAAGAAGAACGGCAGATAATACGCCAGGGCACCGTTCCGCTTTAATGAAGTGACGTATACATATTTTGGTTTAAAAGGGAAGGCCGAAGGAGCGCTGAACGAAACAAGATGGTAAAGGACGAGACCATGACAAATGATACGGGAATCATTTCAGCGTGTTGTAATGCTTTTAAGGAAAACATTTTCGAGGATTGAATTCAATGCATGCTAAATCATCAGATCACCTACAATCCAAACCCCAAATTGGGAAAAGAATATCTTGCAATAATAAAAAAAATTCGAACTCGTCAAGCAACATGAGAAAAGATTTAAGTGAATTGGACTGAAGCTATGATTGATTTATAATAAAAGTTGATAAAAATATTAACCCCCCTGTTTATGCGGTTCCTCAGTGCCCGATTGCATATGAAAAACTCCGGAATTAACAAACACCCGTTTTGTGTTTGTTCTATATGACGATTCTTTGTTACACCTGTTGTGTTTGATTATGTAGATTAGATCGTAGTTTTTACGTTGTCATGATGAAAAGTCTTATTGCCAAACAATGCTTCTTTGTAAGTGTATGTGATATGTTTTGACTGCACAAACGCTGCGTGGATATTCCCTTTGCTTTTCTTAATGATTTTCTTCTGGCTCGAAATACTGTCCCCCATATTTGACCCTTACCAATACCAACATACTCATGATCACCTTTTCAGTAATTCATCCTTCATATTTCCTAAAACCTTTTTGTTAACGGAGATGCCAAGGCGAATCTTTGGGCGTCATCAGCTGTATCATACCATCCTGGCATGCCCTTTAGCTACTTCATTTCATGTCTTTATAGGATGTCTCAGATGGAGATTTATAACAAAACTATCTGAATCTGTGTAAAAGCCACTCTGGACTCAGGATACGGGCTTAAAGTAGTATAAAGAAATTCTTACATCAAAAGCTTTGATAATTCAAAACAGTAAACCCATAAAAAACGGGTTTGTTCATTTGACTTTCTTTTTTTTTCATTATGAAAAAGCTTGATCATGAAATCTTTTAAAGTCCTGATAATTTGGTTTTGAAGTTAGTTAATTGCTGCATTCTCTCTGGTGACAATCTGACATCTTTACGCTTGTGGGGATTTCTCCATATGTCTTCGACACAGCTGAATTGTTCATAAGCTTGAAAAAGTCTTTATCTGAAGCATCTGTGGATTTAGTTTAAGATCAGTGATCTTCATGATGTATGGTTTCATGAACGTTTTTGATCAAAAAGCAATTATTGCGTTGAATGCTGTCCAACTTCTAAGCATGTCATCATTAACATTGTCGAAGTCTGTCAATGGCAGGACATAATTTTTTTTGCCGCGACGATTAGCACAAGTTTAGGCGGTTTCTTGGATCCATCTTTAGACTTTCTGCTGCTAATGGATAGTCATTATGCAGGTCATGGAGTTCCTGAGGATATTCTAAGTCAACTTCTAGAATGAAACCGCGCTGTTGATGGGCGTTAAACTGCCCAACCACTTTAATGCCTTTTGAATATTATTCGTACCTGTGTACATTTTAAAGTTGCGTAATGGAAGTGATTGCGCCATTGCCCAACCATACAGATTGTTTGCATCTAAATACATAAGATAGTTAGACCTTTTACTCGGATTATAGTCGTCCAAGTATTTGTTGTTTGCTTTACAGTAATGATGCGACGCCATACTAATTCCTCCACGCAATCCGTTTTCAATCATCTGAATCATTGGTAATCTGACAATAAATCAATTGTACTCCAGTAAACTTTAAGAAAGCGTCCCAACTCATCCCGGGCGCAGAAATGTAATGCGCAGGATCCAGGCAATTTGTTTCATGCAGGTCTTCCTATAATTTTCAAAGACGTCCGCCAACAAACATACATCAGCCATTCAGGTAGGAATCATGATAGTCTCCCATCGTTTTACAATCTAACTTCTGCCAAGCATCTTGAGCATGCTGGTAATCGGAGTCGCTGATGTCCTTTCCTCTAAGACTAGAAAAGAACGCGCCTTTAGGCGGAAGTGTATCTTCTCAAACCTTTCCCAACTGTTCATGTATTCATAAGGGTAAACACCCTTTCTAACAAGAGTTAGTCAAAATATTCTTCTGTTATTGGGCAGGACTTTAAGGACATAGCTAGTGACTCTAATGAACCCATCATGTGCTGCATAGAGTCATATAACGACATGTTATTTAAAGTGAAACACATGTACTTTATTCTGATGACTGTGCAATGCATGCACCCTGACGCACGTCCTCTGCTTTCATTATAAGGTGAGAGTCATAACCCCGCAAGTTTGAAAGAATACAGGCAAGCTTCCATGTCTATGGATCAAACTTTATTGAAGATTGCATTTGTTATCGCCGGCTCCTCTGAACTTTCCGCTAATGTTATCAAGTCTCTTAACTGTGGGTTTATCACTCTTGGGCGTTAGCTCTAAAAAAACCCGCCAAATCCAACAATGTTTGGCTGATGTCATACTGTTGGTCGGTTTCAGGCGTTCAATATGAATTTCAGATAAGTTTAGATTATTAGAACAGACATTACGCCACATTTCTGCATGCTTTCAAAGAAGTATTCGCAGCATCTGCCCTCCTATATAATTCTGGCTCTGAATAAACGCCATCCGACCTAACAATAACAAAAGCAATGAACAAATCTGTGATTACTCATTAAGACCGTATTTTTTTTTTTTTCGAAGTTTTGTGGCGCTGGCCCCTTCATAAGAACCATAAGCGACTCGAAGTCTGCGTAAACAACGTAGGAGAATGATGCCTTCCGATTCCAGTTCTTAAAACTAAACTTTAGATCCAGTGGGGCCGTAACTTAGTTTTCTTATAACAGTCTACAGAACTTTACAAATGTTTTAATAATGTTTTCACCCCTCGCGGCTTTGCACAGATGGCATTCTTTGTTAACATTTCTACAGAATTCTTGTTTGTTTGCCATGATCTTTTAAAGTATGCCTGCATTTAGACTTACTCATTGTTCGTATCAATGTGTAATGTGGCAGCCCGCTGCAGAAAACAATAGGAGAATCCACATACATTTTGTCTGTTTCCGCCTATTGTTGGACTGTTCTTGGACACTTTAAAAATTGGCACCAAATTTTTTTCCACATCCATGTGTATACATTAACAGTTATTGGGTTGTTTTTTCTTCAAACTGATCAATTTGGTTCTACACTAACAAGGAAAGGATATTCCATGGAAGTAAAATCATTGCGTATTGCTGATAGTTAGTCACCTTCTGCGTGTTCGCGGACATGATGCAAGCCTTGCAAGAACGACCACAAGAAACATATTGTTTTCTGAATTTTTATGTTTAAACTGCCTCCTCTTAAAACCACTCCGATGTAGCGGCATGTAAGCCTTTGCCCTACAATCGGTGCATACTTAGGCCTGTTTTTTAATCTATCTCTAAGACTTCGTGCACCTCTGAACCAACCAGAGCCTCTCATTTTAGCTTCTTCAGGCGGCAGCGTCAAACTGTGAATCAGTTTCGTCTGCCCCAACCTGGTGTTTAAGTCATTAGAGGAAAGAATAGTCTGTTGTTTAGTTGAGACCCAGACTTCCTAGATATTTCTTTTCTTCATTTATTGTTACATAGTCGATTAAAAACTAACATTAATTTTTTTTTTTTTTTTTTTTTAACTGAGAGCGGTCTATTGTTAGTTTACTGGAACTTGCTAAATAGCATGAACAACGCTTGCCCTGTACGTTTGTTGGTCAATAACTTCTAAAGTCAATATCATTCAATGCTCTTGATAAACGCTCTCCCTCATCATTCCTTCAAAGAATTCGTCTTGTCCTTCATATACCTTAGCCATTCTGTCTTTCTTTCTAAGCCAAAATATTTATTAAATTAAAAAAAAATACTTTAATCCGAACCATATCAACGGTCTTTTTTTTTGCGCTTGGGACTCATAAACTACAGTAATACACACCCCTTAGGCGTTTGTTTAAAAGGTGAGCTGGTTAGAACAGGAGATTAAATGGTTTCGTTTACTTTTTTTAAAGCAGTCCTTTTTTTAATCTGCTCGGGCGTCTGGCTGTTTGAGAAAAAAACTTGCCCCACCCTTCTTGAAATATCCAAACTTTGTTTCTTTTTGATAGTATTTCCCTCAAAAATCGACCTGTAACGATTAAATTCTTCATCCGTGATTGTTTGAGTCAACCAAGCTCTTTATTTATTTTCATTTAAACGAACTAATTTTAGGCTGTTATTATTGAACCATAGCGTGTGCTTTTGGAGTTTAGTTTTTAATTTTGCTGAGCAGCACCTACAGCTATAACACAGGCCGAGAGCTAAAGACAAACCTCCTAGCGGTAAAGCTGCGGGTTCGCCTATGCCCGTTGCTAAGAGACCAACACTCCGTGTCCTGCTGTGCAGCGCTAATAGTTGATGCTCCAGTATTAACATATGTATCAGCATAAAAGGCACAGAATACCTTCGTTGTGGTTTTGCTGTATTTTGAAAGGTCCTGGGTCTAGTACTTGCTGCATTTGCGTATGTTTGTAATCTAAAGGCTTTTTATGGTCAGGGGTTTCTATAACAGCAGAATTGCTCTATTCTCTTCTCTTGGCCCAATCCCTCTTCCGGTGCTGTAGGCACATTTGGATAAACCTTCAACAGCCATGCTTTTTATAAAATGAAAAATAATTTAGTAAATAACATAGTCTAATCTGTATAGTTATAATATTCAGCTGCGCATCATATAATAAAAACAAATGTACATTAAGAGGTATATTCGACTTCCTTCTCCTTATCAATT
>CM031606.1:96992704-97007704 GCA_018398815.1 Conus ventricosus
AATAATAATAATAAATGCTTTCAAAAGGGCTTCAGCAAGTTTATTCTCAGGGGAGACATCTCCAATAGGGGGAAACTCGCTAACATGTAACCCCTGGTCATATCCCGATATTTCGAAACTTGGTTGTTTCTCCTCAGTGACCGTGGAAAGTGGTAATTTGACTCCTCTGCCTTTTCAGTCCAAGAAGAACGCAATCCCAGAAAGGCGGCGTGCAATACCGCAGTATGTTTGTTGAGCTTCCAAAAAACCAACCAAAGGTACCATCTAAGAAGCAAAAGAAAATCATGAAAGAGCAAAACAACCCACATTTTCTTGTGAAAAGTAGAAAATATAAAAAGATATCCACTAAAAGGACACAAGTGCTGAGGCCAGTTCTTGGAATGAATCGCAAGGGACTAAAATACAACAAACTAATAAATTCCAAGGATAAGTACCGGCACCGTTCCAGCAACTTACAGGCAGCTTGTGTTGCAATGACTGCAAGAATATTGAATTAAAAACAAAGCTTGCTCTTATGTCTTAGATTGAAGAAATAGGGGAAATACGCATTCATATCTGCAGCGGTAGTGATTCTGCCTAACTAACACCCACTCAAGCACATACTGTTAGTTAGGCAGAATCATCTACGCTGCAGATATGAATGCGTATTTCCCCTATTTCTTCAATCAAAGACATAAGAGCAAGCTTTGTTTATAATTCAATATTTCTTGCAGTCATTGCAACACCAAGCTGCTCTGTAAGTTGCTGGAACGGTGCTGGGTTTACTTATCCTTGGAATTTATTAGTTTGTTGTATTTTAGTCCCTTGCGGATTCATTCCAAGAACTGGCCTCAGCACTTGTGTCTTAAGAGGATATCTTTTTATATTTTCTACTTTTCACAAGAAATGTGGCTTGTTTTGCTCTTTCATGATTTTCTTTTGCTTCTTAGATGGTACCTTTGGTTGGTTTTTTGGAAGCTCAACAAACATACTGCGGTATTGCACGCCCGGCCTTTTCTGGGATTGCGTTCTTCTTGGGACTGAAAAGGCAGAGGAGTCAAATTACCACTTTCCGCGGTCACTGAGGAGAACAACCAAGTTTCGAAATATCGGTATATGACCAGGAGTTACATGTTAGTGTGTTTCCTCCCTATTGGAGGATGTTCCCCTTGGAGAATATAAGCTTGCTGAAGGCTCATTTTGAGAAGCATTTATTATTATTTTTTTTTCTTCCCCATTCACCCACTCAAGCACATATGTTAGTTAGGCAGAATCATCTACCGCTGCAGATATGAATGCGTATTTCCCCCTATTTCTTCAATCTAAGACATAAGAGCAAGCTTTGTTTATAATTCAATATTTCTTGCAGTCATTGCAACACCAAGCTGCTCTGTAAGTTGCTGGAACGGTGCTCGGTACTTATCCTTGGAATTATTAGTTTGTTGTATATATATATATATATATTATATATATTATATATATATATATATATATATATATAATATATATATATATAAATTTTTTAGTCTAATATCCCATTGTTGTGAACAGACTCTAAATTAAATCAATCAAATCAAAACACACACACACACCTAAAACGTTTCTGGTCCTCACAGACCTATAGCAATTTTTTACCAAATTTTCAGCCTCAGCAACCTTGTTGTCGACTTACAAAACACACCTCAAATTGTGCCTGTGCCCCTTTCAAAAACAAAAAGACTAGAACCCTATTTTACCTTGGCAGAGAGTTCCTAGTGGTTTCTTCTTTACTATGGCCAGCCATGGTCACTTCCATTTACCACTGTACAGGACACCTCCTCAAAGGGCAAGAGTACCCTCTCTGGAATGAAGGCGCTGTCGACCGAGCCACTTTAAAACACTCTCTCTCTCTCTCTCTCTCTCTCTCTCTCTCTCTCTCTCTCTCTCTCTCTCTCTCTCTCTCTCTCTCTCTCTCTCTCTCTCTCTCTCCCTCCCTCTCTCTCTCTCTCTCTCTCTCTCTCTCTCTCTCTCTCTCTCTCTCTCTCTCTCTCTCTCTCTCTCTCATGTAACGACTTCTTCATATCCATAATAATTGTTTTTAATGCCCTTGTCAATTTTACTGTCATTTTCTGTTTGTATATTTGCACGCATCTCAGTGTGTGTGTGCGTGCGCGCGCGCGCGTGTGTGTGTGTGTGTGTGTGGTGTGTGTTGTGTGTGTGTGTGTGTGTGTGTGTGTGTGTGTGTGTGTGTGTGTGTGTGTGTGTGTTGTGTTGTGTGTGTGTGAAGTCAACTCAAAATCTCTCTCTCTCCTCTCTCTCTCTCTCTCTCTCTCTCTCTCTCTCTCTCTCTCTCTCTCTCTCTCTCCTCTCTCTCTTCTCTCTCTCTTTCTCTTCTCTCCTCTTCTCTTTCTCTCTCTCTTCTCTCTCTCTCTCTCTCTCTCTCTCTCTCCCTCTCTCTCTCTCTCTCTCTCTCTCTCTCTCTCTCTCTCTCTCTCCCTTCTCTTTCTCTCTCTGTGTGCTGGACTCTTAATCTGACACTGCACCGCCACTGCTCTCTCTTCTCTCTCTCTCTCTCTCTCTCTCTCTCTCTCTCTCTCTCTCTCTCTCTCTCTCTCTCATCATGACTTCTTCATTTCCATAACAAATGTTTGTTGTTTTTGTGTGTTGTGTGTGTGTGTGTTTTGGGGTGTGTGTGTGGGTGTGTGTGTGTGTGTGTGTGTTTGTGTGTGTGTGGGTGTGTGTGTTGTGTGTGTGTTTTAGACATTTCCAATGATAAAAAATATGGAGAATGCTGTTACCTGCCCAATTCAGCACATGGGAGGTTATGTGAAGGTCGTATAACTTTTTTCCACGGATTTGGGGGCTTTGTTCATTGATAAAAAACTCAGCGCGTTCAAGTGTTTTCTGCATTTCGCTTGGAGGTAAGTTACCTTTCCTCCTGTGTGAGAGCGGACAAAGGGCGTTGCAATATTATGTGGTGTCAAATGTTCCAATCTTTATGTTGGTTTGCCCATTTTTGATACGCCGTTTCGCTTATGTCCCTGCGTTGCTCATTAACGAAGACAAAACTGTTTTTATCATACAGAAAAAGGATAGACGGAGACACCCCCCGCCAAAAAAGAAAGGCATGCCAGTTTTAATTTGGTTTCGGGGGCCCGAATTCATGGTAGGCCCCAAAAAGAAATTTATAGAACAAATTTTGGGTTGCAATGGAAATTCAACGGAAGTAAAAAGATACAAACCCTTCCCTTCAACTGTTTCCCTTTTTTACCACGCCAAGAATACAACAGTTATGACTATGTGCCGTGACAGACACATGACATAAAAAAAATTTTCCTCTGGGGTTCTGCTTTTTCCGCGGTTTTGTCAAATGAAGCTCTTGCTTTTTTCCTTGGGTCAAACGGAGAACACATACGGAATCAACAATCCCACGTCTTTTTAAATTTCCCTTTCATTGCATGCAGTGTAATCGCCTCATGTTATCATACACCCTTTTGTGAAATTTTTGTAACCGAGTGTAGGATAAGGTGTAAAACTTCTTCACCATACCCCTTTTTTGGGGAAATTCTGTGTTCCAGGGGCGGGCTCCCCTTTGACAACGTGGAAACCCTTTTTTTGACGCGGGGATGAGTCGACGAGAAAAAGCTGTGATCTAACAGGAACTGAAAAAAAACCACTGTATACTTCCCCCCCCTGCCTTACGACTTTGACGCCATAAACAGGATGTTCACTTCAACCCCCATGATGCCCAATGAGTCCTCCCCTGACAGCCATTCCCCGTTGTCCTGGTGAGATCAATGACTGTGTCCCTTCTTCCAGCTGAAATGGAATGTGCGATGTATTGACCCCCCAGGATGAAGGGGGATGTGAGGCATGACGTCCAGGATTTTTCGATGCGAATTTCGGGATCTTTTGCACAGGCCCATTTAGTGAGGCTGGTTCACGCCCAAACAGACGAGAATTGCTTGTGGGGATGCCCTTCCTTGGATTTGTCATGTCAAGGTCACCTTTTCAAGTGGCATCCCTTCTTGCAGCACAATTTCCCCCCAGCCCCGTTCCCGGGGACCCCCAAAGGTTCTGGCATGACGCGTCTATGCAGACTCATACCTATCTTATTCCCGGGTCTTTCCCACAGTGTTCAATCAGACATCCCAAAATAACATGTGAATTTAATTTTCCTGCCCTCAGGGGGAACCAATAAGCAATCAGTTGTCCCTTTCCTTCCCCGGGAAACATCGGGAAAAACTGTCGCTGTTGGGAATCCTCTACCCCCTGGTTAAGGCCCAGTCCTTGCTGCAAACAAAACAGACTGACATCTAGACCTGTCACACACCACCCCCAAGTTTGCCCCTAAAGTCTTTTCGCCTTTTTAAAAAACGAAATAATTTGACTCTCCTTGTTCACACTTTCCTCGCAGTTTTAAACTTCCCTAAACTGTGAACTGACAGGGCGGCACCCCGGTGAAAACATTCCCAGCGGACTTTTTCACACATCTTCAGTTTAAGTCCTTCACAGGAAATTTAAACGTTTTTGAAATGATTTACTTCCCCCTGGTTTGCGCGTTTTGTAAGCCCCAAAAAAGAGAATTTCCTCGTGTGAAGACTTATGCATCTGGACGTATCGTGGGTCTGTGGATGAGGGGCCTGTCTTTTCCGTCCGGGCACATGTTTCCTTCGTGCCGTTTGTTGAAAGAAAAGGGACTTGTGAGTGGTTCACTGTGTTTGTCTCACATGCCCAGGGCTGATTCCTGAGGGATTCTATTCACCTTGTTTGGAGGCTATGAAAGACTCGAGGTCATATCCCCACGTGACGCACATGGAAAACAGTGTGACTTGTCAAGGGCCCCGGCTGTTTGCCCCTGTCCGGAAGTGCACCCTTGATCACTGCCTCATCACAGGGAGGGTTCTTTGTTCTTGCTTTCCATCAGCCTCTGCGTTTGAAAAACGTCCATCGTGGCTTGTCTCTTGACTTGTTGATTGGCTGTTTTTGTGTGTTCCCATACTCCCGAGAAAAAAACAGGGGGGTTTTACGTCAGTAGGATTGCATCCCCTGCCAGTTACGAGACAGGATTTTAAAAGGGAAAGATTGTATTCCGTCGTGTAATGATCATTTTAATTTCACCTATTTTTGCGATTGTGTTGTCAACCCTCATCTTTTGGTCAGTCGAGAAATGCCAAAAAAACCCAAACACTCCAGGTGTCCCGTCTGTCCTTTAGGGCGGTTGATCAGTATAGTGTGACAGACTTATGTGCGGTTCCCCTTGGACTGTGTGGGATGCGCATTGAAATGTCCAAAACCCCGGAGAAGTCAATTTTGCTTTGCTAACGTTTTTCTTTAAAATTTGCATAAACCCTTTTCATGTATACTTATAATCATGGGCAGAAAAAACGAATAAAATCTAACGGGGTTAAATTGATCAAATGGCGGGAAAAGCTAACCCTATGCCATGCCCACGTTTATTGAATAAATTCCTTTACAGGTAGTTAGTGTATAGTATAGTAGAGTATTTGTAGTAGTTTTTGTTGTGTGGGGGTGTGTGTGTGTGTGTGGGGGTGTGTGGGGGGGGTGGTTGGTGGTTGTGTGTTGTGGGGGTTTGGTGTGTGTGTGTGTGTGGTGGTGGGTTGTGTGGTGTGTGTGTGTTGTGTGTGGGTTGGTTGTTGTGTGTGTGTGTGTGGTGTGTGTGTTGTGTGTTGTGTGTGTGGTATGGGTGCGCTTGGGTTGTGCATCGTGCGTCGTGATGCGGGGTGCGGCGCGTGCGGTAAGGGTTTGGTGTGTGTGTGTGGGTGTGTGTGGGTGGGGTGGCTTTCGTGGTGCGTGCGTGCGTGCGTGCGTGTGGGTGTGTGTGTGTGTGTGTGTGTTGTGTGTGGTTGTGGGGGTGTGTGTGTGTGTTTGTGTGTGTATTTGTGTGTGTGTGTGTGTGTGTTTTGGGGGTGTGTGTGTGGTGTGTGTGTGTGTGTGTGTGTGTGTGCCTGTGTGTCAGTGTCCCTCCTGTTAGTCGTGTTCATGCTGCCGCTTTTCGCAGGGGGCATGCATGCAAATGTATATACGCTTTATTACATTTTAAGATGCATCACCCAGTGTTGTGTGTGTGTGTGTGTGTGTGGGTTGGTTGGTGTGTGTGTGTGTGTGTGTGTGTGTGTTGTGGTGTTTGGATTTTCTTGCAATTTGTTGAGTTTAAAAAAGTAGTTCTATCGTACAGGCGGGGGAATCCGCGTATTTAAAGCTGACTTGGATTATCGCATCCCTTGGGAGGACAAGTTCTCAAATCTCCAACACTGTGCAAGAACTTCGGATCAACTTGTTCAGAGGAACTCACCATGAAGGCGTAGCTTGCTGATTAGACATGTGCCCCGTGCAAAAGAAGTCGACTTTAAAAGCCAATCCGTTCTCCGAGCCCCCACAGAGGGGAAAAAAGCAGTGATCAGCTACTCAGCACATAGAAAGAGTCAGTACAAGTCGCCAGAGGCTCCCAAGCCAAGCTGAAAGGGAAAATGCCTGAAGTTCCCGGGAGGCAGAATATCCCTCAGGGGCAGGGAGGACCCTGCCACTACCCCCACGCGGCATTTGCCTCCACGGAGAAATTCGGTCTTTGAGGAGCGCCGTTGGGGGGGTTTTTAACGGAGATCAAGCCGCAGGGGGGCGATCTTTTATTCCCGTCGCATTTTCCACAGTCAGCTGCATTGGAATCGACTGTGGGCTGTGTGTTCATCTGATCGTCTTTGGTCATACGCTTGCTAGGTCCCCCATTTTTGTATATAGTAGTAGTATAGAGTAGTAGAGTATAGAGTAGTAGTGTAGAGTAGTGTGTAGTAGCATCATGTCATCATCACAAAAATCATCTTTTCATCTCATCATCATCATCATTAAACATAAACATCATATCAACATCCATCTCATATATCACCATCTTCAACATCATCTTCTTGTCACCTTTTAAACATTAAAACCTTTAGACATTTTCAAAGATTTGCATAAAATTTTGTGATAGTGATTAAAGTCCATACACAAAAAGACATACCCCTGTGATCTGAAAATCATAATGTCTCCTGCACACACCGCAGCAACAGGTGATAAGTAAAAAAACAAGTACGTGGACACACCAACCCAAAAACACACACACACACACACCAAAACACACACACACACACAACACACACACCACCCCCCCCCCACACCACACACACACAAACAACACACACAACACACACACAACAAAACCCCAACACCACCACCACACACCGCACCACACACACAACACACACACACACACACACACACACACACACACACACACACACCACACCCCCCCACACACACACACACACTGGGGAAAATCTTCACTCCTACAAAGAGATTTATTCAAATAATTGTGACCAAGAAAAATGAGTAACGCTTCCCCCTTTCAAACGATCGCCTTCTTGTTTCATTCGTTTTTTTTGCCCATGGTTATAGTATACAGAAAGGATTTATAGCAGAGTTTAAGAAGAACGAATTGCTAAAGAACATTGACTTTTCCCGGGATTGGTAATTGGGGCAAGCAGCATCCCACACGTCCAGTGGGGAACCAGAATGAATCTGTCACAGCAAATGACAACCGGGGATGGAAAATCCCGGGACACTTGGGAGTGTTGGATTTTAAAGGCATTGCTCTGTCTGACCAAAAGAGAGGGTTTGACCGACACAGATCAACAAGAATAGGGTGAAAAAACAAATTCATTTTTAGACGGAATCAGCTTTCCCTTTGAAACCCCGTTGGTAAAGGGAGTGGGTGCAGATAGCTGATGATATAAAATCCAATGTCTTGTCACGGAAAAAAGGGAATACAGTAAAATAACCCAAAAACCAAGTTAAAAGAAAGCCAGTGATGCGATAGTTTTTTAAATCGCGAGGTGAATGGAAAGCGAAGAACAAAGAACCCATAGTGTATAAGGAGATGACAGGCTTGACATTCACGGACAAGAGAGACAAACAGCCCGGGCCTTGACAAGCCCCCCTGTTTTTTTCCCTGTGTGTCACAGTGGAGTACTGACCTCGGAGTCTTTTTATCGCAACTCCAAACAAGGTGATGTAGAGTCCCCCTCAGGGAAATACCTGGTCAGGTGATGACAAAACAGGTAGCACTCCGATCCTGTTTTTTACAATCAACGGACAAAAGGGGAAATGTTGCCCGGGCAGGACAGAAGGCCATCACCCCAGACCCACCTTTCGTCACGCTGCAGAAGTCTTACACGAGGGAAAACTCGTCTTTGGGTGCGTGACAAAACTGCTGTCAAAAACCAGGAGGGAAAAAACACATCGAACACGTTTATAATTTTTTGGTGAAAGGATCTTTAAAAGCGAAATGTGTGAAAGCCGCGGGGAAGTTTCCCGGGGTGCCGCCATGTACGATGTCGTTTTAGGTAAAGGGCTGAAAACTGCTGAGGAAAAGGTGAAAAGGTTGAGAGTCAATTTTTAGTTTCTGTATTCTTGAAAAGGGCGAAAATTGAGGGGGCAAACAGTGTGAGTGTGGTATGTGAAGGTCCACTGAATTCTGTTTTGTGCTGTGCCAGAGGACCCTCCTTTAACCCGTGAGGTGACCGAACAGAAGACCCAACGAAAGGGGGTCCTTTAGATACTATTTAGAAACTGAACAAAAGGAAAGAAACAAAACACATGAACATGACGGGCCGATCAAGCAAACCCAAGAAGACAAACCCCAAATGGACATGGAAGTTTAAAAAAAGTGGGGAAAAAAGATAAGAAGGTTCATCGATGACTTGTAGACAAGCAGAGGGTGCTGCAGGACAGGGCAACATGAGAGAGTTACACCACCCAAAGAAACTGGCAGGCAAGCCCCAAAGGACTGGCAACCCGTTTAAAGCAAACGGAAAGACCCCCACAACAAAAAGAAATTAAATTTAAACGATGGGGCAGAGCACTTCCGGAATTTCAAACCTTCCCTCCACAACACACCCCACATCCACCCAAAAGAGACAGAATGCCCATAACTTTAAACCCCCCAAAGCAGAGAGCAGAAAAGGGCCTCCTGACATAGGAAATGGAAGGAGCAGCTGGGATCCCCGGGAGAAGCATGAAAGGGGGTGCTGGATAGCTGTCAACTTACTGTAAGCCTTGTCGGGGAAGATTGGGAAAAAGAGAACACCTAGCAATGGAGGGGAAAGGGTTGATCAAAATGCCAAGGAAAGGGGACCTCACCAATGAGAAATGAGGGACAGCTCCTGCATGCCCGGCAAAGGGTTTAAACAAGTGTTATTGGATAGAAAAAGGAAAAAAATACCCCAAAACTCCAAAACCAATCGCCCGCCCCCGGACTCATCGAGCATCCTGGCGTGGAACTCGCCCCTTTACATCAACTTCACACTATGAAAAGCCTTCGACAGTGTGATAGAGAGAAAGGGAAAATTGAGACATCGGGAAAACCAGAGAAGATCATCTCTTCCCAAACCGGTACACCTAACGGTATGAACTGCAGGGGGGGCTCTGCAGGAGTTTTCAGACGGTTTTTTAGGTGATTACAGCAGTGCCTAGGGTTCTGCTGTCACTTTCCTTTTTCTCCTGCTCATCGTGGATAAAAAGACCCCAACAATAGGTGGGAACAATCGGGAATTGGACCCCGCTGATGACCCTTTTTTCCTGCACTGGCATCCCTCCCGCAGTCACACCAGATGCAGGAAAGACCCCCGCTTGGTTTTCGACATCAGCAGGAACAGGACCAGATAAACAAGAAACCGAGCTATGGGAAACAACACACAGACAGCACCAAGTCACAGTCGGAGGCGAGCCCCTCAGGAAAGTAGATTACTTTGTCTACTTGGGAAAAGTGGGACAACAATGGGGGACCCACCGGGGTAAAAGCCCGGTTTGGAAAGGCACGAGAGCATTCTTTTGTAAGAAAAATCCCCGGCCCAGGAGAAAAACAAAGACGATACAATTATGCATCTTCAAATGAACGTGAAGTCGTTTGGTATGGCTGCGAGACTTGGAGAATGACCAAGACAACACGCAAACAATTCAGACCTTTATCAAAAACCTGTCGAGGGCATTTCAAAAAACAATAGCCCGAATCACCAATGAAAATTATGGAAGAAGCAGGCCAAAACCCGGGCCAAAACAATTCTTGGAGAAGTGGGGTGGGGGACACACTTCAGAAAGCCCGCTCCACCCCACACCCCAAGCCCCGAATGAAACGCAGGAGGAAAGGGAAAAGAGGGCCCACCTGCAGCAGTGGGGGCGAGACATGGGCGAATAAGTGCAGGGGACAACTGGACAGGCTTCACGAGCACCCCGAACCCAGTCGAGGGGGAGTGCTGCCCATGGCCTATGTCACCGCGAGCTATGGGCCCAAGTAAGTAAGTGAGGGCCGTCGATAACCACTCGTTTTTCTTTTTATAGCTTTACAAGAATGGGTGGGGATTTCACCGTCCTCATCTACTCTGGACCGGGCGTGTTTTTCTTTCTGCAGAGTGAAACCAGCGACTTTACATGTTACAGGTCTATGCAGCGAACAAAGACCCACCCCCCCCCCGAACCGTGGGGAGTCAAAGCTGTTTGTCTTCCCCCCTCCTTGGAGACTCCCGCAGATAATCCCGAAGATTGTTGCATGGACAGTGCTTTAAGCCAATTTCCCTTTGGGTCAAGGAGTCCACCAGCTTCAATGATGTAACGATTTTTGAATGTAAGGTGGAAAGGATCTACCTTCTTTCTGCAGCGCCCCCAACAAATCAAAACCCCCCCTCCCCCAAAACACCAACACACAAAACACACAAACACACCCCCCACACACACCACACCACACACACACACCACACAACAACAACACACACAAAACAAACACACACACACAACACAAAACACCACACACTTACAATACACACACACCCCGCCCAAATCACGGTAAAAAAAATCTTTTTTTATCTAACATTGTTTCATGCCATTTTAAAAATTTTTGGGTCAGTCAGTGATGGGGATTTTTTCAGAGGTTTTTCCCCTTTCCGTTTCTTCGCCCTGTCTCCTCGGGTTAACATCACCCACTCGGTATCGATGTAGATTTGGCCTCTTTAAGCGTGTGTTCCTCAAGCAGGACCCTTCAGAAAAGTGAAAGTTTGAAGAAATAATGCAACCAATGATTGTGAATGCAAGAAAAACCCCATCCCCCGTTTACCCCCGTCCCCCAAAAGGGACGCTGTTTTGATCACCGAAATTTTAATAGTAATTTTAAGTATCGTCAAAAGACCGAGGGTTTTTTTAAAATGTTACTAACCCAAATTATGTTTTTTTTGTACAATAAGCAAAACAAAGGGAATGGGGCTTCCCTTTTAATATGTCATGGGTGGGGCCAAAAATTTTTCCTTTCAAATGGCAGCCCCTTCGAAAACGAAAGAGGGGGGCACAGTATTTAATTTGATAGTAAACCCCCCCCAAAAGCTTCGCCCCCGGACAATTTAAATGGGTAAGAAAATCAAAGGCCAAAGTTCCCCTTTAAAAAGGCGGGGATTACTTGGGGTTTTTGAGCAACCTTCTTTGTTGCTTTGATAATTTTGAACAAGTATGATAAGGATTCCATTTAAAAATAATTTTTTTTTTTGCACTTTCGAACAGGGACCCTCGGGACGCAACATTTAAAACGTAATTTTTTGGGGGGTAATTTATATAAAATTTTTTGTGTCTAAGTTAAATTACCAGCGATCTATTTTTTTTTCCTTAGCAAATTGTTTTTCATGGTTTTTTTTCTGCTAATATCCTACATTTTTTTGTTGTTTTTTTGTTTTCAACTTGCAACAAACGTAATTTATCATTTTTTTTATGTAATGATCTTGGATACCCTGGTCAATGGGATTTTGTGAGCTGTTGTTGTGGACAAAGCCTATGCTTTTGTACGTACTGCATGTACAGGCTTCATACACGTATGTGCTGGTGTTTACAGCCAACATAATATGCCTTAGCATGAGGTGTGATGTGTCGTGGTCTGTAATATCAATTACATATAAGAACGGTGTTACTCTTTATCAGAGGAATTTCATAAATTATAGTCCTCTCTTCCTGCCTCCCCGCCCTGCCGCTGCCTCTTCCTCGTCTCCCCATGTCTATACTGCTGAGTACATCCGTCGTGTCTGTGCGATCAATGTGTGCACGTGGTTCGCAGTCTACCAACGCGCGTTCGCGAAAATAACAAAAAAAGTTAATTTAAGGACGAAAAGAATGAAAGATCTTGTAACGCTAAAGGGCAAGGTGGGGAGCTGAAAGGGATCAAACCAACAAAATGTTTTTGCAGTCTTGAAAAACGGAACTATGTGAGTAAGTGTATAATGAAACTTACCGCCAGGACGGTACAGCTGTAGCTTATGAAATGATGTTGCAGAGGACGTTGATATATTTTGTAGAGGTTAATATTCGAAAAGAGTGAAAGAGAAGTGTGAAGTTTCCAGTCTGGTTGATCGATTGTCGAAATTAACAGAAGAGGAAAAGGCGCTCTTAGAGAGAAAGTAACACTCTTGGAGAGAAAATAACACTCTTAGAGAGAAAATAACCGTAGAAGATTCTGGATATGAATCAAGAAACATGAGCAATAATGAAAGTCCTAGAAGTGACAGTTTCACAGCTGAGGGTTTTTTTTCGTTTTTTTTTTTTTCGTTTTTTTTTCTTTTTGGTTTTTGTGTTACAATTAGGGCTGTATATCTAAGATCCATCAACGATGGGTTTTGACAGAATGGAACTATCTGCAACTCCTAAAGAGGGAGTCAGATCGTATCTCCCTGAAGGGGACAAACCTAAAAATCAAACAGAAACTGGGACCAATGTCGCTTTTAAATGTAGTATATACAACTGGATCAACAAGCATTGCTAACAAATTGATGATATGTTTTAAATTCAGTCAAAGTGATGACCAGAGTGATGTCTTACTAAACCCGGTAGATGGAAGATAATATTTGTCTTATTTTTGACAGTATATACAACTGGATCAACATCCATTGCTAACAAATTGATGATATGTTTTAAATTCAGTCAAAAGTGATGACCAGAGTGATGTCTTACTAAACTGGTAGATGGAAGATAATATTTGTCTTATTTTTTGACACCATTGACTACCTTATCAAAACGAGACAACTTGGGTTACTACCATGTCTAGATTTGAACAAGTATTCGATGGTGTAGACTTAGAATTCGTGTTTAAGGTCTTAAAGGCGTTTGGTGTTGGTCTTGACTTTTGTCAGTGGATTAAGATATTTCGTCAGGAATATTAGATCAACCATTTCTGTTAATGGCAATCTGCCTAGCTGGTTTGCCGTTGAAAGCGGTTGTAGACAGGGTAACCCGTTGCCACCCTATTTGTTTGTTATGTGTATATAAGTGTTAGCACTCATGATAAAAGAACACAAAAGCATTCAAGGCATTAAATTGGAAACATTGAAGATTAAGTACCTCAGTGTGCAGACAACACGGAGCTTACCCTGGAAGAAGACAGAAATTCTTTTGAGGTCAATTAGTAACATTGAGAAATTTAGAAGAGTATATGGCTTACGTTAAAAAACAGAAAGACAAAGCAGCTTGGCTGGGAGTATGCAGGATCGTTAGAGAATCTTTTGCCATATTCACGAATGGATGGAATCCCAAACGTTTCCAAAATATGAAGAGCATGGTTCACACATGATTTAAGAAAATGTGCAGTTGTAAACTTTTAGGAAACATTCTATGAAATGAAATTGTCGTGCAGAGTATGGTTTAAAAGAAAACTACACCACTCGTTAGAATGACAGTTTTTAAGTCCCTTGTGCTATCAAGAATAGTATTACATGGATATACTACCAATCCACCTGACATTTTTTTTAAAATGGAACAAGAATATAGTGTAGAAAACCGAATGGAATGAAGCAAAGATAGAATACACATCCAAACGTCTGCAAAATGTATCAAATTCGGAGTACAGTATACCCAACAGTTTGGAATACCTGAATGCACTGAAATTGACATGGGTTCGTAAATGTAATCAACAGAGTAAACTGAAGGAACTCTTGTGCCTCGTATCGGAGTTTGGGTATCATTGAAACTTAGGCTCTGATTGGCTGAAACAAGATTGTGCAATTGTGTTAGCAATGATCTATTTAAAGCGTATAAAGACTTTGAGAGTGAATCAGTCAAAATATTGAACAATCCTGTTCTTAACCAGTGTTCTGTAACAGTCAACGTCATTTGGAAAACGTCAGTTTATTATAAAAACTGGATCAAAAATATGCTCTAGATATAAGAAATGTGACGGGTGATAATGGCCTTTTTAAACGTACCAGAATTTCACTTAAAATATGACCTGTTGAGTGATTTTGTCACTTAAAAGTGCGCTCAAATGTGCGATAGATAGTAATGCTAAAGAAGTAGAACTGCATAAATTAATAACAGGTATCATCTTCAGTCTAGAGGAGGAAGCTCTACAGCTAATAGATTTTAGGACCAAGTGTAACTTTACCTAAAATGAGCATAATTTGACTCTGACTTATATTCCTTATATTCATTTTGTTATGACTAAAAATGGAAGTGACACCATGTTTCTGGACATTCGACATCGCTGAAGACTTTCTGAGCGCATTTCAGGATTCGGTAAACGAAAAGTGTGCCATTGCAAATTTATCACTTACAGAAAAGATGTAATCAACAAGCTGAAAGCGGCTGCCACTAATACCTGTCTCCCATTTTGTGCTGTTGTGTTCAACGTTCAATGCGTGTTATGTTTCCCGTCATCTCTCGTGCGTCTTTTAGCTGTCTCTATTGAAAGGATTAATGCGATATTCTGACAAGCGTGAACCATCAGATAATGAACAAAATGAAACTGATGCCCAAGAGCTCATAATGCATAAGGATATTTCACCTACATAATTTACACCGCTAACAACCTCCACTTAAATGTACTTCAACACTAATCATCATCACATCAACATCATCATCATCTCATCATCATCATCATCATCATCAACATCATCATCATCATCACATCTTTCACGTCATTACTTTTAAATTATTATCATCATCATTAATATTGATATTATTGCTATC
>CM031606.1:97012274-97031811 GCA_018398815.1 Conus ventricosus
ATTATTAAAGCGTATAAAGACTTTGGAGAAGTGAATCATGTCAAAACTATTGAACAATCCTGTTCTTAACCAGTGTTCTGTAACAGTCAACGTCGTTTGGAAAACGTCAGTTTATTAAAAAAACTGATCGGAAATATGTTCTAGATATAAGAAAGGGGACGGTGATAGTGGCATTTTTAACGTACCAGACTTTCACTTAAAATATGACCTGTTGAGTGATTTTGTCACTTAAAGTGCGCTCATATGTGCGATCAGATAGTATGCTAAAGAATAGAACTGCATAAATTAATAACAGTATCTCTTCAGTTCTAGAGGGGGAAGCTCCTACAGCTAATAGATTTTAGGACCAAGTGTAATTTTAAACCAAAAAATTTGAGTCTTTAAGTGACTCTGACTTATATTCCTTATATTCATTTTGTTATACTAAAAAATGGAAGTAACACCAGCCGCCGTGGCGAAGTGGTTAGCGTCGTGGACCCCGGCTGGGAGGTCGTGGGTTCGAATCCCATCAGAGTCTGGGGGTTTTTTTCTGCCCCGCCCGGGCTCCTACCCAGAGTTGAGTTTGCTGCGGACTCAGTTGGGAAGACGGGGCCCACACAGTCGATTTTTTCATCCACTTAATGATGCGTTTTCTGAGAGTGTTTGCTCAAATTTCCTGACCAACACTGCAGGTGCCTGTATCTCTCAGGCCTGGTTGACGCCGGATGTATTATGAAAGGAAGCGTAGAGAAGAGCCCTGTCAGTAGTCTCAGACCGAAATGGAAATCCGTAGCATCATCTTAATCATCCTCATTCCATTGATTTAGCATTAAAAAAAAAATGTCTCAAATTCTGTGGGCCCCTTTATGCCCTGCTCTCATGGTGACCTCAGTTTCGATGTCCTCTCCGCGTCTGTGGCCTTGGTTTGCTTCCGTCGGGTCACCGTATCGGCGAGTCCATGGGGGCTGTCGTTTGAAAAGATGTGGGTGGCGCCCTCCGGAGGGAGAGCTCACTCATGCCGGGTCAGCGACTAAGCAACTATTGTCGTCAGTAGGGGCTTAGTAGGTGGTGTCCTGCGTATGTTGGATCAGAACGCGCCACTGAACACCACCGAAGTGACTCGGGGAGCAGTGCAGTGTCTCCTCCGTGGGTTGCCTCATGACGACTTGACATTGGGTGCTCCATGTGGATTGCGGCGGGGCCAGCCGGCTATGGGTGTGGACGGGGTGTCGGAATGAGCGGCGTGGGTGCACTGCCTCAGAGGTAGCGCAGAGGTTGGACACCCAAAAAAGAAAAAAAATGGAAGTAACACCATGTTTCTGGACATTAGAGAACTATAAAAGGGCATTCTGGCTCCCCCGGTCTCAACAAGTTTCGACCGGGCGACTCCAGAATGCCCCTTTTATATTTTCTCTGACAAGTAAGACTTCAATAACCAAAAAATAAGGGACCCTACAAACAAACATACTGTGTAGGATTATCCGTTTTCAATGCTAATTTACTAAACTTTTTAGATTTTATTTTTGCTTAATCCTATGTTTTTCCTGGTCCATTTTCAATAACATCATTTTCATTTTTAAAACTGCTCTTTAAAGTCTTTTTAAAACCAAGTTATATTTCTGGCATAAATCCACACAACGACAAATGCAATGAAAACAAAAACCGCCGCACATACCGACATTCGGCGCGACGCGCCCCATGACGATAACCTCTCCCGAAACAGTAGCGCGCATCAAGCATATGACAAGACAAACACTAGGCAAAGCTGGCCGGATTTTCCCACACCTGCAGAGACCCGTCATTAGACCGTCACCTGATTACTTTTAATTACAGTGTACTTGAGTCCAGCAAGAAAAAACCAGCCTCCGGCAGTACGCTGTAGTGACATCACAGACACGCTTTTCGGCCTGCCTGACATGACTTGGTTCGCTCAGCTGACTTGCCGGACCATGCCAGCTGTGTCGTTGTAAACAATTCTAAAATACCTCACTCTCTTCAAGTGCATTTGGGCATGCCAGTAGCGAGATAAAACCAGCCTGTGTTTTACAGTGTAACAGTCGTCTTGTTTAGCAAAGCTTGAGCTGAACGGTGCTGCATCCATGGCAGTGTAGTGCTGTGCAGTGTATGCTGTGTATGTAGTGTTGTGTAGTTTCATGCTGTGTAGTGCGGTTGTGTAGTGCAGTGCAGCGCAGTGCAGTGTTGTGCAGCGTGAACCACCTGAAGAGCGTGTTGAGAGGGCTGAGCAGCGGTGTGTAGTGTAGTGTAGTGCAGTGCAGTGCTGTGTAGTGTAGTGTAGTGTAGTGCAGTGCAGTGTAGTGTAGTGTAGTGTAGTGCAGTGTTCTAAGTTCTTAATCAAGTCTCTTCAAGTTCTTAATAAGTTCTTGATCAAGTCACCTTAAGTCACCACAAGTTCTTTAATTAAGTTCTTAATCAAGTCTCCTCAAGTTCTTGATTAAGTCATCCTCTAAGTACAACTAAGTTCTTATTCAATTCAACTTATAATTATTTATTAAGTTCTTAATCAAGTCTCTTCAAGTTCTTAATAAGTTCTTGATCAAGTCACCTTAAGCCGCCTTAAGTTCTTAGTTAAGTTTTTAATCAAGTCACCACAAGTTCTTTAATTAAGTTCTTACCCAAGTCAACCTAAGATCATAACTAAGGCATCCTTTAAGTACAACCAAGTTCTTATTTAAGTTATCTTATAATTATCAAAAAATACAATCTATGTTTTTATCTTAAATAGTAGATGTCTAATATAGTACACACACGCCTCAAAAAACGCGTCATCGTCGAGGATGTCTTGCTTAACGCCCCTAGCGCAAGATCGGTCAGCATAGATCTTAATGAAGTTCTTACATCGTAAGCAACCGCATTGATTACAATTCTGGTCTATGGAAATGTCTTTTATAGACTCCATGTCTTTATTTATTGACTTCATCATTTTAAACAAATAATAATCCGCCATGATCTATTTTTATCAAAAAAATTTTAAAATTAAGTTCTTAAAATATTATTCCATTTGAAATGGATCAAAATGATCTTTTGTTGTTGGTGGTTCTGGCGTGCTGTTGTCTTCTGTATTTAGTGGTTCAGATTTTTTTGGCTGCTTTTGTTTTTGTTGCCATTGTTTATATTTTATAACCGTAATAACCGCCCCCAACAGCAGCAAGGGCGCCAAACATGGCAACAGTTTTAAGTTCAATATTCCATGAAGACTTTGGCGCTGTAGGTCTTGAATCATATGGAGTTTTTATAGCTGGCATTGAATCAACTTGTTCTGGCGTTGGCGGGGTTATGTTTTCATGATGAGTTATATTCTGTGATTGTAACTGTAATTTTTTTTTGTTTGTTCCACTCAGCTAATTTTTTTCCTGCTGCAATGCGTCCAGGATGAGGTGTTTTAGTGACCACTTTCACCTGATTCAATGTTTTCTGATTCAGCGTTTCCTGATTCTGCTGTTTTTCTGGCTCGGTCATTTTGAAGGGAAATAAAATCTATATGATTAAAAGTAATTAATCCCATGATTAGCGGCGATAACAATGTTCCAAATCTGTAGTATAGATCACATCCTAGAGACTCTAATGACTTTGTTAAAACTGGATCCTGCGTTAAATCATACACAAAATCTTGTTCAGAATCGATGGGAGCAAATCTACTGACTAGTTTAGTGTACAAACTAAGAACCGTTTGCCCGACACTTTTTACCATTCTTGATCCTAGCTGCGCTTCATACCTGTTATGATACTTTATAATGTCTTGCGGCGACATCTGTTGAATCTGTTCTATGCTGAATTCATTGCCGAGGAACTGTTTTGTTTTTCCACATGCTGCCAAAGAATACAACCTCTCCTTTTGGGGCATAACAGCTTGGTCATCAACTTCTTCATTTGTAAGTCCAAGACGGATTAGGCCGCTCTGTAGCTGTAGTAGATCATCACTGTTCATGTTTTTTATTAATTATAATTATTTTGTTTTTAAAAATGAGCGCCGAAAAGACTGTTGCCAATCTTGTTTACCATTCTGCTGTTATTGGAGGCCTAAGTGTAGGATACGCGATGCTTGGTAAAAGCCTGTTAAAAATAAAACCAGCAGATCTTGGCAAACTAGACTTTGAAGATTTGGCAAAGCTGATTGCTATCATTGCAGCTTCGTTTGCTACGAAAGATTTTCTAGTTAAGCAAGATATAATTCCAGAGAATATAAATATGTAAAAAAAATACATTTATAAAAAATGGCTTCACTCGTAATGATGATAGGCGGCGCTGTGGTAAATGCGCTTGCTTTTAGCGGAAGTAATTACGCGTTTAGTAAACTACGGGACGACGGTGAGAGAAAAAGACATAACAAAGCTGTGGAGCAACTAGCAGCCGCACAAGATAACTATGAAAAGCAGAGAATTGAGCAGTTAGATTTCATTAACGATACCCTGAAAAAACAGGGACATGCGGCTTACACATTTAAAGATGTTGATCAAGCAATAAAAGAATATTATCTTGTAACAGGCAAACCAATCGAGACATTGCCCCCGCCAAAATTCAGTGACTTTTATCAGCCATCAGAAAAACAAAAGATGCAAGAAATCGTGTTTATTGTCTTTGGTATGACCGTTGTGTATTTTGTTGCGCATAATATTGGCTGAATAAAAATGAACAAAATCTATTATTCGCCAAAAGGATATTGGAAGGGAATCACGGCAATCAAAAAGCTAAGCCAAGCAGCGGGAGTCAGTGAACAAACAGCAAAGGAATGGTTATCTAAACAAGCGATTTGGCAAATTTATTTACCTGCGCCTAGACGAATACAGAGACCGCACTTTGTGAACACAATACCGAACGACACCCATCAAATGGATCTTCTATATTTACCCCATGATACGATTAGACGAAAAAGATTTAAGTACGCGCTCACAGTCATTGACATAGCTTCAAGATACAAAGATGCAGAACCATTAACACAAAAGAGCGCTTCTGCTGTTGCTGTTGCCATACAACTGATATACCAACGAGGCCCACTAACTTATCCTCGCATGATTCAAGTCGATGATGGAAAAGAATTTAAAGGCCGAGTGAATCAATTATTGTTAAAACATAGAGTTACCATTAAAAGAGGCATCCCGGGAGTTCACAGATCACAGGCTTTAGTTGAAAACTTTAACAAACAGTTATCTGAAAGACTTTTTTCCTACCAGTATCACAGAGAGCTGATTGACAATTCTCGCAACACAGAATGGGTTAGAAGACTGCCCTTAGTTTTGCGCGCAATGAATAATGAAGAATTTAAAGGGTTAAAACCAGTACAAGCAATCAAAAAACAAACAATAAATGTTGTTGAAGGAGACTCCAGTACAGCCAGCAAACTATTGCCGTTTGGTTTGAAAGTAAGGTACCTTTATTTACCTGGGGAAGCAGAAGGGGACACTCGCATCAGGGCAACAGATCCGGTTTGGAGCGTTGATCCATATGAAATAAAAAGAATTGTAAAAATGAATCCGCCCGTGTATTATTTACGAGAAACTGACACAACAAAACAACCAGCTCCTCAAAGATCTTTTGTGAAAGAAGAACTGCAGATAATCCCGCCAGACATAGTTCCGCTTTAATTTACGGTTCTCCGATGCCCAATTGCATATGAAAACTCTGGATTAACAAACACACGTTTTGTGTTTGTTCTATCTAATGACTTCTTTGTTACAACAGTTGTGTTGATCTCATGTAGATTAGATCGCAGTTTTACGTTGTCATGATGAAAAGTCTTATTGTCAAACAATGCCTCTTTGTAGTTGTCATGTGATATGTTTGACTGCACAACACTGCGGGATATTCCTTTTGCTTTCTTAATGGTTTTCTCCTGGCTCGAAATACTGTACATTTTCGACCTTAAACCAATAAACTCCTTAATCACCCCTCCAGATAATTCATCCTTCATCTTTCCTAAAACCTTCTTGTTAACGGATGAATGTAAAGGCGATTCTTTAGGGTAATCGGATGTGTCATACCATCCTGCATGCCCTTTAGCTACTTCTAATTCCATGTCTTTATAGATGTCTTCAGTAGGGATATCTATAACAAAACTGTCTGTATCTGTGTAAAGTACTCTGGACTCTGGATACGAGGGTTTAAAGTAGTCATAAAGAAACTCTAACATTAAAAGCTTTGATAATTCTAAAACGGTAAACCCAATAAATACAGGTTTGTCCAATTTGACTTTCTTTTTTTTCATCATTATGCCAAAAAGCTGATCATGAAATCTTCTGAAGTCCTGATAATTTGGTTTTGAAGTCAGCTTAATTGCTTCGTTCTCTCTGTTGACCAATCTGACATCTTTACGCTTGTGCGGATTCTCCATAGTCTTTCCGAAACAACTGTTGTTCATCAGCTTGAAAAAGTCTTTTTCTGAAGCATCTGTTGATTTAGTTCTGAGATCAGTGTTCTTCATGATGTATGGTTTCATGAACTGTTCTTGATCGAAAGCAATTATACGATGAACTGCTGTCAACTTTAAACCATGCCTTAAATAAAATTGCAGAAGTCTGTAATGACAGACATAATTTTTTTTGCCTCGAAGATTAGGCACAAGTTTAGGCGGCTCTGTTTTTGCCATCTTTAGACTTTCTGCTGCTAATGGTAGTCATTATGCAGGTCATGGAGTTCATGAGGATATTCTAAGTCAACTTCTAGAATGTATCCACGCTGTTGACCCGGCGTCAAACTGCCCAACCACTTTAATGCTTTTTGAATGTTTTCCGGATTGACGCTTGTGTGCATTTTAAAGTTACGTAATGGAAGCGATTGCGCCATAGCCCATCCATACAGATTGTTTGCATCTAAATACATGAGATAGTTAGACCTTTTACTTGGATCATAATCATCTAGGTATTTGTTGTTTGCTTTACAGTAATGATGCGACGCCATACTAATTCCTCCACGCAATCCGTTTTCAATCATCTGAATCATTGGTAGGTCAGACAATAAATCAATCTGTACTCCAGTAAACTTTAAGAAAGCGTCCCAGCTCATCCCGGGCGCAGAAATGTAATGCGCGGGATCCAGGCTATAATGTTTCATGCAGGTCTTTCTGTAATTTTCAAAAACGTCCGCCAACAAACATACATCAGCCATCAAGTATGCATCATGATAGTCTCCCATCGTTTTACAATCTAACTTCTGCCACGCATCTTGAGCATGCTGGTAATCAGAATCACTAATGCCCTTTCCTCTAAGACTAGAAAAGAACGCTTCTTTAGGCGGAAGTGAATCTTTGTCAAACCTTTCCCAACTGTTCATGTACTCATAAGGATAAACGCCCTTTCTAACAAGAGTTGGGTCAAAATATTCTTCTGTTATTGGGCAGGACTTTAAGGACATAGCCAGTGACTCTAATGATCCATCATGTACTGCATAGAGTCGTAGAAAGACATGTTATTTAAAGTGAAACACATGTACTTTTCTGACGACTGTGCAATGCATGTTATCCTGAAGGCGTCATCTACTGCTTTCATTATAAGATGAGAGTCGTAACCTCGCAAGTTATGAAAGAAGATGGGCAGCTTCCATGTCTTTGGTTCAAACTTTAGATGAAGATTGCAGTTGTTGTGCGCTGCTCCTCTGAACTTTCCGCTAATGTGATCATGGTCTCTTACTGTTGGATTGGCTTCCTCACTGTTAGACATTAGTTCTAAACCGCAAATCCAACAGTGAGTGGCTGATTTATACTGTTGTTGATCTTCAGGCGTCATTATGATTTCAGATAAGTTTAGATTATTAGAACAGGCGTTACGCACTTGCTGCATGCGTTCTAAGAAGTATTTTGCAGCATCTGGTCCTCTGTATAATTCTGGCGTTGAATGAGCGCCATCCGACCTGACAATAATGAAGGCAAATGAACAAATCTGATGATTACTCATTAAGACTGTTTTTCGAAGTTTTTGTGGCGCTGGCCCTTCATAAGGAACAATAAGCGACTCGAAGTCTGCGTAAACTACGTATGGAGAATTTTGCAACCGTTTCCAGTTCTTAAAACTAACTTTAGATCCGGGTGGGGGCGTAATTAGTTCTGTATTACAGTCTACAGAACTTTTACAATGTTTTTTATGTTCAAGCGCGGCTTGAGCAGATGGAATTCTTGGTAAACATTTTCTACAGAATTCTTGTTTGCAATGTTTTTTTGTAGTATATGCTAATAATCTACTCATTGTTCGTATCAATGTGTATATGTGGCAGCCTGTTGGTGAAAACATCAGTAGTAGTCAACATGATTTTTGTCTGGATCATCTATTGTTGGGCCGTTTTTAGACACTCTAATAGGCAGTAGATTTGTTTCCTCATCCACGTGTAGACATTAACAGTTATTGGTTTGTTTTGTTCTTCAAACTGATCAAATGGAATCCAGCTAACAGGAAAGGATATTCCATTGAAGTTAAGATCATTGATGTAAGGTTCATAGTTAGATACTCTCTCTGCGTTTTTACGGGCGTAATGCAGCCTTGCAAGAACACACCACATAAAACATTTGTTGTCTGTATTCTTTATGCTTAGAACTGCTCTTTTTGCGACTAATGCTGGAGGTAGTGGAATGTAAGACTTGCCAACAATCGGCTCATACTTAGCCTGTTTTAATCTGATGTCTAGGACTTCGCCCTCTGACCAACCAGAGCCTCTCATTTTAGCTTCTTCGGCGGCCACATCAAACTGTGTAAGCAGTTGGTCTGCCCAACCAGGTGTTAAGTCATTATGAGAAAGAATAACCTGTTGTTTAGTCGAGACCCAAACTTCTAGATTTTCTTCATTTATTGTTACATAGTCGATTAAAACAGCTAACATTACTTTAACTGGCGGGTCTATTGTTAGTTTACTTGGAACTTGAGAAATAGCATGAACAACGCTTGCCTGTACGTTTGTTGGATCAATGACTTCTAGATTAATATCATTTAAAGCTTTTGATAAACGCTCTCCCTCGAGCATTCCTTCAAACAATTCGTCCGGTCCTTCATATATCTTATCCATGCTGAGTTTCTTTTCTAACTCAAAATATTTATTTAAATCAAAAAAATAATTAATCAATATCGATGGTCTTTTTGTGTTTAGACTCATAAACTAAAGTATAAACACCTTTGGCGTTGTTAATGTGAGCTGTTTAGAGCAGAGTGTAATGTTTCGTTTACTTTTTTTAAACATTCCTTTTTTATCTGTTCGGTGTCTGGCTGTTGAGAAAAACTTGCCCTCGCCTTTCTTTGAAGATCAAACTTTTGTCTTTTGTAGTCATCAAAATCGGCCTGTAAACGATTAAATTCTTCATCCGTGATGTTTGAGTCAGCTAGTGCTTTATTTTATTGTCAGTTTGAACGAACTAAGTTTAGCTGTTATTAGTTGAACCATGGCTGTGTGCTTTTGGAGTTTAGTTTTTAATTTTTTACTAGCAGCACTTACAGCTAATGAACACAGGCCAAGAGCTAAAGACAAACCGCCTAGAGGTAAAGCTGCGGGTGCACCTGCGCCTGTTGCTAAGAGACCAACACTTGTTCCTGCTGATAGAGCACTAATAATAATAATGAATAATGGATTGCATTACTATAGCGCAATTCTAATTCAACAAATTACTCATTGCGCTTGATCTCACGCATACATTCCTTCTTACATTGTGATTCATTCGAAACAATCATTAATATAGAAAATCTACAGCACAAAAATAATAAGATAAAAAAATAAAAGCAGCACGTCTAACTACAGAATAAAACAAAAAAGCATTACCCTAAATGTGCTTTGAAAAGATAGGTTTTCAGATGGCTCTTGAAAGTGCTAAGAGAAGGTGAGTGTCTGAGGCTGACCGGCAACTTATTCCATATCCCTGGAGCAGCAATACCAAAGGCACGCCCCCAGCTGTCTGAAGGTTCGACCTGGGGAGCACTAACTGCTTCTCTGAAGAAGATCTCAGACTTCTAGCAAAGTTCCTGGTGGTCAAGGTCACTGAGAGACAGGGTAATAATAGTCGATGCCCAGTATTAACATATGTAACAGCATTAAAGGCAGCAGAATACCTTCTTTTGGGTTTTTTGCTGTATTTTGAAAGGTCCTGCTCTAGTTTTTGTTGCATTTGTGTAATGTTGGTTAATCTGAAGGTTTTTACTTCAGCAGCAGAGACGGCCCTGGGGCCAATGTTGCCTTCTATAGCAGCAGAGTTGCCTGCTATCTCTTCTTTAGGTACTTTTGGATAATCCAGAACAGACATGCTTTTAAAATAAAAAATAATTTAGCCTTCTATATAACCGAATTTGTTATCTTGAATATTCAGCTGCAAATCATATAGTAAAAACAAATGTACATTAAGCGGTTTATCGTCATCTTTTTCTTTGTCAATTTGAATGTTTATTACGTCTTTAACCTTTCTCCCACTTCCATGCAACTCATTATCCTCTGTTGACCTTAGGTCAATCCATAAACCGTATTTTGTTGTTAAATAATCATCAAGTCTTACACTGTGAAGATGAAGATCTTTAGACACAAGGTCTGCTGTTGGACTTCTATGCCTCCCACCTCCGAACAATTTTCATATTTCATCAAAATGCTGATAAGGTCTAAGCCCGCTAGCGTAGATTTGGTTAGGACTACCATCAATTGTACATTGCACTTTCGTTATTTTAGGATTAAGAAACTTTTCAGTTTGTCTTTTAAATGGTTCTTCATCTTCGCACAGCAATAAAATACCTTTAATTGATTTTGCCGGGACACTAAAACTAAAATTCCATATAGTGTCTGCCCTGCTTTTAGGATGTGTAGAATGGTGATCCACTCTTTCGTAATATATTTGTAATGACTGATATCGTTGCTCAATCAACCTTGCTAAATTAGAGTTCCTAACAACGTCAAACTCTAACGCGATGTCAGAAATGCTGTACTTTGCTTCGGTTTGGTCTGTTGTTGATCTGATAACACGTTTGTATTCATTAAAAGTTAGTTCATATGACAATCTGTCTTTTAATGCTCCTTGATAGTATGGCGCATGCGCACTTAACAACTCAAAATCCAAGGGGATAGAAAAGCGATTTCCATACGCATAACTCACAGCTGCATGCTTTTTGCCACTTTCAGCATCTGAGGCGCCTATTCTGTGTTTTAGTGCTTCATTATTATCTATTCCTTGAAACGCAAGATCAGCCCTTTCATTCTCGGTTAGCCATAGATCAGAATAGGTTAAAAATATGTCTGCATTATGTAAAGAAAATATTTTTCCCCTCAAGTTTTATAGAAATTTTCTTAACAATTGCCCGCCCCAAATTCTGCACAAATGTCCTGGTTGTGTCTGTTGATTCGAGTTCTATTTTGAAGTAAGTCGCGTAGAGCCTGGCACAATCACGTCATCTGCTCCTAGGTTTGGGAATTTAACAGTAAGAATTTGATCTGCATCAATAGTAGATGGATTATTTGGAACAATAATATTCTGTTTATTTCCCTTCACGCCATAGGGCTTTTGCAGTCTTCTATCCGGGTCAGAAATGAACCATTACTTGTGACATTTTTATGAAGCAAAATAAAAAGTTAATTATTTAAAAACATGGCAGGCATTGGAGGTGAAGAAGATTATAATTTTAATCCTGAAGACGACATGATTGAAATGACTCCTTTAACACAGCATGGCTCAACGCCCTCATTGCGGCGTGAATTAACAGAAAGCCATGTTAGATCATTGTACCAAAATTTAGACATTGAACCTCCCGTAGTTCTAGACCCTAATGATTTTGACCGAGATGATGATGGCATTTGTATGTAAAAAACGACCCAGGAAAACCCTGTTAAGCTTACGCGTGAACGAGACCCCCCCAAAGTTTTTAGCCATAGGTACAATTAGACAAAGACTCCCTATGAGCGTACAAAATCGCCTTGGCATTGCTAAAACAAAATTAGATGAGGATGCAGTTGCTAAACATCAAAACACACTACAAAAACTCCCAACAGGTAGCCAAATACAAAACACAATCCCTGAAGATTTATTCAAACAGCGAACGAAGTAATAAATACAATAGGAGCAGAACTCACTGAAGAAGAAGAAACAGCATTAAAAACTATACACGAACCACGGCTACCTGAGAGAGAATTATTAGCCCTTGATCGTGCTTTAAGAACCATCAGAGGCGAAATAATAAACAATTCAGCAAAACTAACTGAACTAGAGGAGCATATAAAAGAGAAAAACAAACATCGTTGAGGCTGACGACGCCAACTTAGGACCTGATATTAAAGAAAGAATAAAACAAAGACTAAAAGATCTTGAACAACAAAGATCAGCAAGACTAGAAGCGATGACTACTAACCGAGACCAATTACGAACTCAAGTGAATAGAATAAGAGAAACTATCCGAAAAATTTTATATGAAGACACAACACTAGCAGAACGAATACGAACGCTGTTTAGAGAGCAAGGAGTCACATTAGCAAGCGTTATAACGGCCTTAGGATTTGCAATAAGTACACTGGTGATGGCTATTACAGGCGGTGGTGGAGGGCAAAGTTCAGTGCCTCCATCGCCATCTCCTCCACCTGATAAATCATGGCTAAAATAACAGCTTGATCATCTTGCGGATTTATTAAAAAAAATTAGCTGGTAAAGCTATAGACTCTTTGCCAGGTATATTAGGGAGTATCGTTAGCTGGCTTTTGTCTACTGCAAGCAAAGTAGTTGGCTTTATGGCCGAGCACTTATGGGCATTAGTTCTCTTAATAGTCGGGTTAATATTTAGTAAGATAAAGACCAAGTAATCCTAGGCCAGTTAATCCAACAACTAGCGCTGTCTTTTCATATTCATGGTCATTATTTTTTTTGCGGTCTTCAGCGGTCTTTGGGCTTTGGACCTCGGGGATTGGATGACTTAATCTTGGGGGGTCATCGTGTTTTTTTATTGTTTGTAATATTACTGGCTCAGAATTTATGTCGTTTTTTTCGACCTTCTGTTCATTGCCTGCCTTAAGGATTTCATTGTTGTAGTTTATTATTGTTCCTACCTGGAGTCTGAGGTCAGAAGGCAGCATGTATAAACCAGTGCCAACAGCAAAGTCTACTTTTGATCTTGCGCATTGTAAAACATCTTGGTACCTTTGAATACTTGAAGGCAAATCAACTGCAGAATTAATGGCGTCCTCTAAATTTGCTAAGTATTGTTTTTGTGCATCTAAGCAGTAGAAGAATCAGTTATGCTCGATCTCGTTTGTGCTTGCGAACCTAGCAAACACCAAACGTAAGTACGAATAGAGTCGTTTATTCGTTCTATTCCTGCTTTAGTTAGACCCTTACAAGTGTCTAAGATAAATGTTGTCCATGCTGTTTTATGCTCTTGCTCTATGGTCCCGAGGTGAACAGCTGTGCCTGAAGAGAAAGATGTGTAAGGAGGATTCCAGTCATAGTTATACTTTCTGTGCACGCCCCAAAAATAAGGGGTGCCTAAGCCATGATTAAGATCTGACTTTTGTCTAAAGTCTGTCTTAACATTAATATTGAATTCGTTACAGATCCTTTCAAAAGCCTTCATGTCTATTCTGTTGCTGAATGGATTAAACGTTTTGTCATTTGGTAATGGCGCTTGCAGTTCAGTCAAAATACGTCTGAAGGTGTAATAGAAATGAAATCTATTACACTGACCTCACCAAAGGATCAGGATGATTTAAATGATCAGCATACGACACTCCACACCCAGTTGATGCACAAAACACAGCAAAGTTTAACTGGTTCTGATAAAACTGCATCGGATGACTAAACCAAAATTTTGGGATGTAGTCTTTTTTAATAGGGGGGTTAAGATATCTGCTTAATGGAGTACTCACCTTTTTATGAAAAGTGTCAGTCTGGGTCACAGAAATGACAAGAGTATCAGTTGTTATATTTTTAAGATTGTAGTGCGGCCCAACAGAATATTTTGCTTTAGTATATTTAAACGCACTCATTTTTAATTTGTATAAAAAATGTTTGTAACAATAACAACACAAGACCCCCCTTCGTTTTTAGAACATGCTATTGATAACAATTGTGGGGCCCAAAATGGTTGCACTTCATGAAATATTTTACAAAGTCGTATGGTTTAATATAAGTGAAGCCAGGGAGAATAATAAGATTCTAAAAGTTGACAAAACAGGGGCCAAAGTTAGCCAGTTAACAATACCTGATGGTTATTACGGGTTTTGCTCACTAAAAGAAGCAATGAGTAACTTTGACATTACTCTCAAACTTAACAATGCAAATCTAAAAACAATGTTAACATTCAAGTCTGAAGAAGAAGCAGGTTTTCTATTTTGATAAAGAGCTAGCTAAAATGTTAGGTTTTGCAGCTGACAATCATAGATTTAGAGTTAACCAAACAAAACTACTTATGAGGGAGAAAATCCGCTCGATCTTGCATTACATTCATTACTCTATGTTCATTTAGATGAGCTGAGCACTGATGAAAACTTATATGATGGAAGGCCCTCAACTGTTTTAAGAGCTCTTCCATCAGGGAAAGCTGCATATTGCGATTATGAAATTATACAATTGCCTAATTTACAGTTTAAAAAATTAGTTTGTGGAGGGTCGGATCATTTAATATAAAAATTGCAGACAAAAACAGGGAAAGTCGTGAAATGTGATAACCTGCACATTGTTTTGGAAATAAAATAATAAGTTGTACCAAAAAATAATGTCGCGTGGGCCAGAAGAACCAGGAGTTACATTAGCGCCTGTGAGGTGTATAACTTTAGAATTAAAAGACCTTGCAGACGTTGCGGACTTTGAACAGAACGGTGAGATAGGCACTTTGTATGGGTTTGAGTACACTAAAGATGGTGATTATAAACGCAAAGAGGTTGGCGACAACAAAAAGTTTCCTAAACTAGAGCAACTGCGCAATGTAGAAGCAAATAATGCTGGCCAGTATGAATATAAAATAGTTCGAAAACCTGACAGCAAATGGCACTTAGAACCATATTTAGAATGGGACATAAAATTTGAATTCATAAGCCCATTTACATTTTTAACCATCAAAAAAATTTCAGAAAAGCATTCAACTCAGGTCCTTTACATGTAAGTCTTATGCCAGAGGACAATAGTCGAAAAGAGATTGAAATAAAGCCGTATGGGAATAAACAGTACATCCTCCACAGAAGAGAATCAGTTTTAAAAGATGCTTCTACAAAATTACAGTTCATTCCGCAAATGAAATTAGGAGACACGTTCACAATGATATTTGAAATTTCTGTCTTAAAAGATGTGGAGAGGGATGGGGTTGTGGGCGTTAGTGACGTCCTTCTAAAGGGAATTCTAATTAGCTGGCAAAACTTAGACGTTGACAGTCTTAAAGTTACCGTCGTCGTTCTTTACGACGGTGGGGGGATTAAGGTCGTTACAACCAGTGACAAAATCAATATTAGTCTAAATAGAAACAATCTTACAGCACTGAATTGGATTAATCTTACACATTTAGACCTTATAGGATTTTATTATACTGAACAAGTTTTGACAGAGAGCATGATAAAAACAATAACTGGATTAGATTAAATTCTAGTATAAAACTATGGAGCAGTTAAACTTTATGACAAAAACTCCTCATTGTGCATTGATTTGTGGGCAGACTGGTTGCGGAAAAACAATATTTGTCCTCGACCTATTACAAACAGTTTATCGCTATAATTTTGATCATATTGTAATTTTCTGTCCAACACTTAAATGGAACAAAGCATATCATGATAGAAGGTTTATATGGACAGATGATGAAATATATTTAGTTGATCCTAGCAATAAACTGAGTGAGTGTTTAGAACAGTTTTATCAACTGTTTGAAGGGACGCAGACACTATTTATTATAGATGACTGTTCAGCAGAAAGAGACATAGTTAAAAAGAGAAACACTTTGTCAAAACTAGCCTTCAGTGGAAGACATGCTAGGATAAGTGTGTGGATTTTATGTCAAAAATATAACTCAGTTTTAAAAGACTTTAGAGAACAGTTAAAGACTGTAGTGTTATTTTACATGAAAGACAGAGACTCATTTGAAGAATGTTTGCGCGAAAATGATGTTATTGAAAATGATCAAGAAAAACACAGGATTAAGCAAAAACTGAAATCTGGAAAGTTTAGTAAATTAGTATTGAAAACGGATAATCCTACACAGTATGCATGTTTGTAGGGTTTACTTGGCAGAGAACAGGAAAACACGGATTCAAGGTCGGCCGCTCAAAACCGGTTAAGGCCTTCCATGCTCACGTAATGGGAATTCCCGATGTTGTTTTACCTCGTTAATGCGCATGCCCAGTGGACTTGAGGAGAATAAGTGTGACATGTCAATGACATTTGCGGTCAAAGGGAAGCAACTTCACATATTAGTTCCCGGAGTTAGCAACTAGACATAGTGGTGTTATTTCCCTTCCAGAAGTGGCCCAGGTTTGTTTTCAACTTTCAGTTTGGGTCTAGTTGTTTATTATTAGTTTATTGGAGATATTGTTAGAGAACTATAAAAGGGGCATTCTGGAGTCGCCCGGCCGAAACTAGTTGAGGCCGGGGAGCCAGAATGCCCCTTTTATAGTTCTCTACATTCGACATCGCTGAAGACTTTCTGAGCGCATTTTAGGTTCGGTAAACAAAAAGTGTGGCCATTGTAAATTTATCACTTACAGAAAAGATGTAATCAACGAGCTGAAAGCGGCTGCCACTATTCCTGTCCCCCATTTTGTGCTATGTTCAACGTTCAATGCGTGTTATTTTTCCCGTCACTCTCGTTAATCTTTTTGCTGTCTCTATTGAAAGGATTAATGCGATATACTTACAAGCGTGAACCATCAGATAATGAACAAAATGAAACTGATGCCCAAGAGCTCATTGCATAAGGATATTTCCCCTACATAATTTACACGCTAACAACCTCCACTTAAATGTACTTCAACACTAATCATATCATCATCATCATCATCATCATCATCTCATCATCATCATATCTCATCTTCATCAATCATCATCATCATCTCATCATCGTCATTACTATTATTATTATCATCATAAATTAAAATTTTTATATTATTATTATTATTATTATTATTTTTTTATTATTATTATTTTTAAATTATTATATTATTATTATTATTATTTTTATTATTATTATATTATTATTATTATTATCATTGTTGCTGTTGTAGTAGCCCGCATTGTTCGTCTTCAACCTCACATCAAGTTCGAAGAGATACGTGGACTTTCTGTTTGTACTTGTTTTCATTGTCTTAAATACCATTTGTCTTACCTGTAGAAGACCAGATAGGTCGAGACGCGTTGTGTTTGTTTTGTAGTTTGGGTTTTTTGTACATTTTGCGGCCAAAGTAGATTCGTCTTTGGTCTTGTTTCAAAATTCAAAAAACGCACATGAAAATCAGAAGTTTAATCAAACCAATCAAAGATAAGAGAGACGAAAATATAAGACACATTTTATCATAAGATGAATTGATCCAATTAGATACCAGACCTCTCTCTCTCTTTCTATCTCTCTCTCTCTCTCTCTCTCTCTCTCTCTCTCTCTCTTCTCTCTCTCTCTCTCTCTCTTCTCTCTCACACACACACACACCAACACACCACACCACACACGCACGCACGCATGCACGCACGCACGCACGCACGCACGCACGCACGCATGTACGCATGCACACACGCATGCGCACGCATGCACACACACACGCGCGCGCGCGCGCGCGCGCGCACACACACACACACACACACACACACACACACACACACACACACACACACACACACACACACACACACACACACACACACACACACCCATTAAAACTTTAAGGTCCATATCCTCTCAAGTATTCACGGTAAAAAATTGTCAACAGCCACGTTCCCCCTCTCTTAAAAAGAACTCAACTGGCTTGCTATTCCAGAACGAATAAGTACAAGTTGCCATGCATTTCTGGGTCAGCACCCTTTGTATCTGTTAAGGTTGTTAGGGCTTTTCATTCCATCGTGCACTGTCCGCTTTTTCCGCTTCCTGTTGCCTTGCCAGGGACGTCACAAGCCTTAAAGCCATGGTTATCGTCCCTTCTCATTCTATTGTCCCACAGCAGTGTCGCGTATATGGATAGTCCGCACGCAGTGACGCCTCCTTGATGAATATGAAACTGAACTCTGTGTGTGTGTGGTGTGTGTGTGGTGTGTGTGTGTGTTGTGTGTTGTGTGTTGTGTGTGTGTGTGTGTGTGTGTGTGGTGTGCTGCGTGCGTGCGTGCGTGCGTGCGTGTGTTTCGGTGTGTGTGGGGGGGGGGGGGTGGGGTGGGGGGGGGGGGGTGCGCGTGGTGTGTGCATGCGTGCGTGCGTGTGTGTGGGGTGTGTGTGTGTGGTGTGTGTGTGTGTGTGTGTGTGTGTGTGTGTGTGTGTGTGTGGGTGTGTGTGTGTGGTTTTGGTGGTGGGTGTGTGTGTGTGGGGGTGGGTGTGTGCGGCGCTTGTGCGTTGTTTGTGAGTGGGGGAAGTGTTTGTATAAAGTCTTTGATGGAAATGTTTGTACATTATATGGTCTTTGGGCGGCCTAGAACCGGCGAAGCACTATTAAAAGTTGGTTATTTTATATCATCATTTTTTATTATTATTATTATTTTATTTTATTTTTATTATTATTATTATATTATTATTATTTTTATTATTATTTTTATTGTATTATTATTATTTTTATTATTTTTTGTCCCTCATGAAAATGTAAGCAACAAGATCCAGTGTACGTGGGATGACATCCACCCTTAAAAACAACCTGAGTGTCTTGACAAGGAACCTGGTTTTGCCATCTTCACTTTCCCATCGACTGGGCCAAGCCAAGACGACCTGTTGACCTGTCCTAACGACGTACAGGGATAATGGATTCGCTACACGGCGACAGCACCGGGCATCACTCCACTTTCAGAGAGAGAGAGAGGAAAGAAAAGGGGATGAGAGAGGAGAGGGGGAGAGAGGAGAGGAGGGAGAGAGAGGAGAGAGAGAGAGTTGTGTATATGTGTGATATGTTGCTTTTCCCCTCCCCCGCTTTTATGTGAACCCGTCGCTTCTTCCCTCCCCCCTCATAGCATCAACCCTAAAATTTAAAATGTACCTATCCACACTGCAATTTTCCGCCTTGATCCCCCCCACCAACCCAATACTGCCAAACTCCCATATTTACTTCACACATACTTAATTAACATAGCTTTTTTTTTCTCCCTGCTCACTACACCCCTGTATTTTCACATCAATCTCTTGTTTATTCAGATACTTGTCCCCTCAGTTTTCTTCATTTTTTTAACATTTATTCCATACATTTTCTTCGGCTTCGGTTCCAACCCCCTTTGGCATATGTTGTGAGTGTTTGTTACTATGCGGAAACACACCACCACCCACCACACACCCACACCAAACCCCCCACACACCCCACACCCCACACACACACCACCACACACACACAAAACCCCCCCCACACACACCCCCACCACCCACGGGGGGCAAACAACAACACCTTTTTTCACCACACCTTATTTTTGTATTTTTTTTATTATTTATTTTTATTTTTTGGCTTAATTTTAATCCAGACC